>KL265461.1:9007-39341 GCA_000699545.1 Podiceps cristatus
TCTTTTCCATCCTGATATGCTTTGCCAGTAAATTGTGTTATAGATCATATTCATTAGACCGGCTCTTACTAAAATGATGTTAATGAAGTTAGAAAGGAGAATATTATTCAGAGGTCCTCTTGAGTGAAGAGGTCTGAAGAGCAGTAACTAGCATGGCTCTGTTGTATTTGAAGCTGTGGCAGGATGAGAACATCAGCAGAGCCAGAGTGTTAGATGAAGGCCAGAAGTGTGACAAACATAGTAAGTACCTGTTCCCCGGCTGTGTATAAAGGCACATCTGTGAAGGAAGTTTCAGCATAAATTGCAATTTATTTCCATGTTTCTTTCCATCTTTCCTCAATAGAACAATTAAAACAAGATTACATTAGTTAATCTGTTGTCAATTTATTAAAGATCTATTTTGTATTAAGTTTTATGTAGTTGATTTTGCTGAATAGTTTCTGCTTCAAGGTAGTCAAGTTGGTGGTCCTGTCCCAATATCAGCCTTTGGTAAAAGTAGTTTTGCCTTTGTGTACGTCAGGTTTGGGTTTCTTTGTTCTTTTTCTTTTTCTTTTTCTTTTTCTTTTTCTTTTTCTTTTTCTTTTTCTTTTTCTTTTTCTTTTTCTTTTTCTTTTTCTTTTTCTTTTTCTTTTTTCTTTTTCTTTTTCTTTTTCTTTTTCTTTTTCTTTTTCTTTTTCTTTTTTCCCTTTTTTTTCGCTTTTTTTCTTTTTCTTTTTTTTTTTTTTTTGGTAAGTCCAAATCCAAGGGAAAGTACCATGCTTGTACTGGAGACCCAAAGCAAACCCCCACTAACAAGTCATGTTTCTTCATCTAAGCATGGAAAAACTTAATGCTCGCCTTTTTTGTCTTCTTGAGGAACATATTTTTGCAAAGTACTATCACCAGCTCACAGGAAGTCCACCCGGCCTCTAAGGGACAGTGAATACAGTTATTTGAGGAGCTTTATGTATGAGTTGCATGAAAATGAAAAGACTAGGATTCATGGCAACAACAGTCTTTCCTTGATTCCACCACCAAGTTGTTCTGCAATGTGCAGCAAAGATATAAGACTCATTTGCCCTTCTGTAAAATGCAAATTAGAATGTGGAACACATTCCAAGTAACCAAGTAATGCAAGTATCAGTCTTCACAAGTTTGTATGGCATCCTAGCATGCAAGCAGTCAGGCAAGCTTTATATAATATATTTTTATTATTGTCTGATAAACATTCTGAATCATTGACATGAATAAAAGCAGAAATGGTTTGGAGAACTTGTAGAGCCTGAAAAGAACAACACCCCCCAGTGCCCGACAAAAGTGCCTTTGTGGCTGTCTGGCTGCAAAGGTAAAGGTTGCACTTTTGCCTGCATGTTCTTCCTGGCAAATTTCACCATAAGGGGAATGATACTCCTGGCAGAGCTGTCTGCTCTTGCTGATGCACACACCAAGCACAGATGACAGCATTGTGGCTTTCCTTATTGAAGCCCCTGTCTCGCAGGGCATCCATGGGAAAGCGTGGAGGTAGGAGGCAGTAGGATGCTAGGCAGAATGCTAATGCTTCCAGGCAAAGCTTCACCTGCACTGAGGGATCTTATGAGTGGCCAAGCACAACAGAGAGGGCCATTTTCCATACAGGCTTTTCCTCCTTTCTTTTAAAGGGTTAGGTTCAGAAGCAAGAGGAGAAAGTGAAGACATTAAAACCTTACCATTTACTATTACTCAGTAGCTAAGAGCAAAAAGAGATCCTGGGTGTGTTTTTCAGCTTAGTTTTTTCTCAATTACATGCTTGTAGTAAACTTGCAAGTGAAGGAGAAAAGAAAGCAAAGCATGTCAGAAAGAACATGTCCACCCATTGCAACATCAATGCTTTCTTCTACTCTGTTCAGGCATCCCAGCAATTCCCAACAATAGGTAGCTGCACTGCTTTCAAATATGTAGGGCTCCTGGGAGATAACCACTTCATTAATTAGCTGTGCAACTGAAATAGTAATTTCATTTTGGAGTTGCGTGCAACATTATGATCATTGAAAGAGATGGGAGGCAGAATTCTGAGCTGAGACATTAAAGAGTTATTTGTGGTTAGGAAAAAGACCATTTAAGTCTTCTGATCAGTAGGGCCTGATTTATGTTGCTCCTAGGGCAGAGTTTGCCTAATGAAGGTGAAGGGTGCTGGGTGGTGTCAGGAAGTAGTAGATTTTATCATGCCTGTTTTGGTCTGAGTGCTACCTGGTAAGTAGCAGGATTTTTTCTATCTGTCTTGCAGCAGAAATCATAATCCCTTGCCCAGGCATGTCCATGCAGAGTGCAGTAATATCAGTATCACTCTGCCTAGGCAGGCTCATTTAGCCTGAGTGTTGCTTCTTTTTTTATGTTCTTCAGTGCCTCAAAACAAATTATGACCATGCCATTTGAGCCCAGCAATGTAAGAAGACATGGCTACAGCTTGATCTAGTTTCTGTATTTTCTTATAGTATCAGAGCACTAATACAAGTATTAAGGTTTTCAACCTCACAAAATTCCTGACTTTTGAAAGTATTGGCTGCATTTGACAACTGAGAAAACAGAGGCACAGCAAGACTAAACAACTTGATCAAGATCACCAGAAACTATGGGAATGAAAACAAGATTCCTTCATACAGACCCCAACCACAAGGCGTTCCTCCCTCTCTTGTGGCTGAGTTTTAACATTTTCAGGACGTTATATGAGACCTTGTGCAGCTGATTAATCTGTCTGGCTATGTCTGTCATGCAAATATGTCCAGTGTCACATGTTAGTCTGAAGTTTGAGCCAGACACATGGCAGCAGAATGATTTTGCTTCTGATCCCTGACAGCTCCTTTCCCCCACCCTGCTCCAGTGTTTTAGGTCCTCCTGAGATCATGTACCTTGGTGGGGCAAACCACGGGACTAGGGACTGCTGCTTTGTACTGAATGGCTTCTAGTGGTGTGGATTCTCTTAACCCTCATCTTTCCCAGCTGCACGCAGGGAAGAGAAATGTAGGTATAGTACATCTTTAGATATCTTCAGCTTACATTCTCCCTCTTAGAACAAAACCTCTTCCCCTGCCATGTCTTTTTTTGGTCTCCTTCATTTTGTATGATGTATCCATTCAGAATTTAGTGTCCAGGAAGAAACAAGAGAGAAGTAGGAATGTTTCCCTCCCTCAGACAGATCCTATGTCCCCCATGCACTGTGTGATTACTCCAAGTTTGTCACATAACTTTGTCACAAAACTTCTAAGGGGAAATTCTCTTTTTCTGTTATGTGTTTAGTAAGATGTGCTTGCCTATTAAGATGCCTTCACAAGGAAGCATGTGCCCCATTTTGGCAAAAATGCTTTACAGTGCCAAAGCCATGAATGTTTATAAATGCTCAAATGTTGAAGACCAGGAAATTCTTAAACAGTATTCCTTGCAAGTTACACTGTAAGAACAGCTATATTGGTTTAGGCCAAAAGGGGATGTTTAAGATTAAGAACAGACTAAGCATAAAGTGATACTTCCCAGTTTCTGACTACTCACATCTTGGAGCCTTCCTGAGCCAGAAAACATTTTTAAGCTTTTGGTAATCCTCAATAGTTTTGTACAGCACAGATTTATCTAATATTTCAATGAAATGTTTTAGTATCCACAGTGTTATGTGGCAGGGAGCTCTAAAGTTTCATAGTGTACTGGTAGTGCTCAGATGTCCGACACCATATGTAATACTATTTCCCTAATATGCTCCTCAGACCAGAGTAACACCCTGTTTCATGCTGAATACCATTTTCAAGATTACACACATCCTGTTCATACAGGGAGAAGACCTAATGCCACTGGAATCACTAATAAATTATTGTCATGGTTCTAAATTAAGGTATTGCTTACAACAACAGCAAGAGTTACTATTAAGTTTATACCTTCCCACTCTTTAGTCAAAGTTGCACTTCATATGGGATTTTAGA
Organism: Podiceps cristatus; assembly: GCA_000699545.1. Classification (NCBI taxonomy): domain Eukaryota; kingdom Metazoa; phylum Chordata; class Aves; order Podicipediformes; family Podicipedidae; genus Podiceps; species Podiceps cristatus. Next base: position 12,931 of record KL265461.1, read on the forward strand.
AACAAAGCACAAACAGGAAAAAAAAAAAAAAAAAAAGTAGTTTATAGTATTCCTGGAATATATGCAATGATTAAATAGTATCAAGGTCAAGAAGATCCCATAGCCAATACGTTCAACTTGAAGTCTTTTGTTTTTAAATGTCTTTTTGGTATTTGCCAAATGGAAGCTGAAATCATTCTTTGAGAAACTGCCATTTCAGGAATGAAAAGTCCACTAGGTTCAGACTTCCAGATAAGTAAAGTAGCTTCTATTTATTTCCATTTATTTGAATACCCAGAAGATCGAAAACTGACAGATTTCCTGCCCTTTTAAGGTTAGGAATATTTTCTTTTTTTTCCTAGCTCTTATTCTGTCACACTAGTGATACCACTCATAGGAGCAACTTAGCAGATATAATTATGCTTTATCCATACACAATTATGATGAGAGGCTGGTGGGTACAAACAATTGCCTTCATGGCTTTGAAGATTGTGACATTTATTGCAATGCCCAGAGAACGTTAGAAAGTATGGTATCCTGACAGGCATTTAATTTTATAATTATTTACTATAATGTATTGGTTTGAAAAGTGGGTGGGATAAGGTTCTTGAGGTTACTAGAATGGGTAGAATCCTGGGCCTATCTTTGAAAATCTTAGTGTCTGTGTCATCTCTTTCTGTTGTCTTCTATTTTCACATCTCCATGCTTCTTTTTTTCTGCCCCCCTTACCTGAATATTTTTCCTCTCTTCATTTTTTTACTAGTTGTGTTTTACTTTCTACTCTGCTTTCTGTCTCCTGGGGCACTTGTTTGCCAGGTAAAATTTTCAATCAAACCACTGAAATGCATATTGTATTTTCACTTGATAATTACTTGTATAAGCCATTCCTAGAATATTTTAATTAATTTCTTTAATGCTGAGCCTTCTACTAATTTGCAGATCTGTCAAAAATCCTTACCACCGTCACTACCACCCCAGCAAAAAAACCTGAGAGAAGATCTGAGAATTAGAAAAGATGCAGGCCAAAGGCAGGAATCCACCAGATGGTGGCTATGGATGGGTTGTGGTAGTGTCAGCCTTCATGGTGATGGGCCTCACTGCTGCTGTCCTCAAGACTTTTGGTCTGTTCTTTGTTGAAATCCAGCACCACTTTGATGAACTTGCAAGCACCACTTCCTGGATCACATCAGTAACTATTGCCATCTTTCACTTAGGAGGTAGGTGAAACTGCTTCTGTAGCACTTTATTTTAATGTCTTAACTACTCAAGAAAATTTTAAGAGCTTCCTTGAAAAAAAAGCCCACAAAATGAAAACATGTAAGGACAATACTTCCTTCTTCTGTCTCTACAGAAAATTGTCATTTGCTTCCTCTCATAAAACTGTACCCATGACTCAGACATGGAATGGGTTAATGAGGACTCTATATGCACAGGAATCTGGTTGCTTTAAAGAACTTCATGTACCTAGAGTCGTGATTCAATTTTCCTACAGGCTTTTAATTAAACTCACTGGAGATAATCCTAAGAACTGCAGAGGTTGTTGGATCAAGTTCTTAAACCAGTTTGTACAAGTTCACTGATCTCACAGTCACTGTCACTTTTTCAAAGTACTTGAAGACATAAGGACTGTGATCCTGCCTAGCAGATTAACCATCTGCTACCAAAATGGTGACTTTCAGTCCTGCTTTCTCCCCACTTCTCCATTTTGTCTTTGTCAAGATCCCCTTCCTTCCATGTATTGCCAATTCTGGCTCTCCTTTTTCCCCCTTAGAATGATTCCAAGTCATTGATCTAATAGAAAACTGACCGAGTTAAAAAGGAAAAAAAAAAAAATCAGTTCACTCATAGAGAGCATAACGAAGAGAAGACCATGCAAGCAGAGAGCAAGAGAAGACAGCATGAACTACCTCAGTCAAAGGCAACGAGCTATGGGATCAGGTCAAATACCACATTTCACCAAACGAAGCAGGGAAAAATACCAAGCATACTGAATTTGACTGTTAACTTAATTGTTTACCGAGTCCTTTGTGCCTATGTAAACTGGATGATCCTTCCCAGTATGGTGAGGGTTTGAAACATGCAGGCAGGAACTGTACAGAATTTATGAAGTCTGCTCTATATATTTTCATATAGATATATAGTTGCAATAGGTAAGTATCCTTACGTAATAAACGTTATCATAATTTTGGTTTTGAAGATACTTCAATGCGTAGACACTAATTACGTGCATCCTACTCCATCCATATCTATCAGTATTATTGCCTGTAATTGCAGTAATTCAAAGATCATAAACAACTGATCTTTCTTTGAAAAAAGTATTCAGAAGAACAAAAATAATTCAAAGTCAAAAGACAAATCAAGTCATGGGTTGAAAAGATTTTATTAGTCCCATAAAGGTCTATCCTTGATGCTTGATTTGCAGTATCAGAACTTGTTTCATTCCGACAGAAATTAATTGAAAAATCAATGAAAAACCTGCTTTTCTACCTATTCACTAACTACAGAAATGAATAAACGGGTATCAATCAATTTGGTTTACCAGTTAGACTTACCACTGACCTGTTGTGATACCATTTTGTCATTCAGGCATACAAACTTATTGAGAGAAAAAAACCCAACATAGGAGGATAAAAGAACTGAGAGTCCTGTGTTAGGTTTTTGGGTATTGTTTGTTTGTTTGTTTGTCTTTAATATATTTTTATATTATATAAGAATGTATCAAGGATAGAGCATATTAAGTAACAATATCAAGTATAAACCAGCAAAACTGTATTTACCTAGCCAGGTATGAGGCTGGCCTACTTCAAAGGCAGCAGCTACAATTTTAAGCAGGCATTGTTTTTCATCCTTTCAAATCCTATGAAAATAATAATTTTTCAGTGAATACAGCTTGATGGCCAAACGTTCCAAACCCCTTCTGTATAGCAGTTCATAATGTCTCGAGTCACTAGGTAATTTTCTTTATCTTCTCCTGCCCTTGCTTCATTTATAGGGACCAGAAGACTTTCTGCTGAAGATCATCTGAGCCTCCAGTTCTTTGAGCATCTTTCCTGGCCTGGCTTAGTCTTTCTTAATGTTTTCCTCTGGGAAACCTTCAGTGTCATTTGGCTCAGTATGAAGGATGATCAGTGAATTATTATTTTTTCCCGTTTGGATCCTTTCAACAGCAGCTCTGTGTCTTGTGTGGAAGGAGAGCACATGCTTCTACTTTGAGGGTTTGCTCCTGCAACAGGCTGTTCAATTTACCACAGCAAGGATTCTCCCCATCACACACATAGGCCTTCTCTTGGTACTGATGTACATCTCCCATCACCCTCTCTTTGCAGTGTGATTATTATCCCTTCCCGTTGTTTGTAAGTTTTCTGTGTATTGCCCTTTATCCTTTCAGACTCTGGACCCTAGCTATCTGTCTTCTCTATTTCCGGCTCTGTGGCTAGCTTCTTTCTTCCTCCTGCTACCCCATCTTCAGTTTCTGCCTATTTCTTCTCCTCATTCTCTAAAATAAAAAATAAATTTAAAAATTGCTTTTTGGTAGCATTTCTGCTCTGACTGCAGATCTTTATCTTGTCTTTAAGCACTTCTGTGGTGCTCTCTTGTTACCCTGAGCCTACTTTTCTTTTGTTCATCATAGATGTATGATTCTCCAATTGTATATGCTTTATCCTGTCTCCATCCTGTCTCCTGTATCCACTACATCTTACAGGCCATAACTGAATTCCAGTATAATTTTTACATGATTTTCAAACCATTGTATTTTTGCTGTAAATGTTAATGAGACATTTGGGGTTTGTGTAACTTCTGCCAGCAACCTGCTGTCAGACAGTGTATGTCCTGCAGATTTTTCAGCCATTAATATCTCTCTGCCAGGCTTATTTCACTTGCCCTAGCTATCAAATTGTCTTCATTCTTACCTTACTTAACACAGGTGAACGTGCAACAACCTATCCCCACAAACTACTATAAAACCTCACTTGCTGACTGTCCTCTCTTCATTGTCTCCCCGCTTATTTGAATTTATAAGCATGGTCCTCGTTAACTAAATTTCATTTTGTCCCCGAACTCCAGTTTCCAAAATATCAATAAATTGTAGGGAGCTGACTCCCTGTTTTCACTAGGAAACCCCAGCGAGACCTTGTGGTCTCAGGTGTGACTTGGGATCCCTCTAGTGGCCATGGTTATTTTAAATAAATCTGATACTTGGGGTTTGAAACTATCCCCATGGAACACGGTACCTTTCCATGATACGTGTGGCCTTGATCTTAACTCTGTAATGCTGATGGAAAAACAACCAGGGAGTATAACTGGTCCTTAATTAAGCAAAAACACCCCTAAACAACGCAGGTGCTTCCAGACAGTGGCTAGAGACCAGTGCTATGGGTTTTGGAATTGCTGCACCGTCAGAACTGCACCTGGTGCAACTTTGCCCTCATGTGTTGAAGAGTTTCTGCAGTCTGCTGAGACAAACTGTATCACTGAAATAAAAATTTAAGAAATGACCTGCGAATTTTGCCTCAAAATAAACCTTGATTTTTTGGTCCTTTATAAAACATTTGCAATTCAATGAACAGATTATTTTGCAAAGCTCTAGAAGATAAAGATTAGCTTTATCCAGAAAGTTTTCATGCCAGCCATATCAATAATACACTCTCAATAATTAACCTAGAGATTCTATGGCTGGAGTTTCTCTTTCTGCTAAAAGGATACACAAATTTCTGTCATGTTGCTTGTTGTATCCTTTCATGAAATTCAGTAGAACTGTTCCACAAGGAAGGCACTTAAATTATCTTTTCCTTTAAAAACAACCACATATTTTGAATTTATTTTAATACCTGTGCTACAGAGACAGTCATTTCCCTATCCCCAGCAAGGATCCAGTTTTAAAATCTTGACTGACCTCCCCTGTCCAGCAGAATTCAGGCTCAGACAAACATTATAAGGGTGTTTCTCCTCCAAATGCTTTATTTGATTGTTTGGTCCTGTCAATCAGCTTCATGTTCCTAATGTATTTATCTTTCTCCTACTTTGCTGCTGATCCAGCCCCCGTTGCCAGCTCACTATGTGTGCAGTACAGCCATCGGGCAGTTGTGATCACTGGAGGACTCCTGGCTTTTTCAGGAATGGCACTGGGATTTCTTGGACTCAACATGGTCTGGATGTATGCAACGACAGGCTTCCTACAGGGTATGACTAACGGCTCTATGGATTTCATTCACCAGTCACTCAGAGCCCCCATTTGAAGGTGCTAATGATAGGAGTTTTAAAATCTGATTTCTATTTTGATTTACGAGCAACTAGAACCAGTAACCCTCCTTAGCGGCCATTTCCTTCATGTCCCACTCTGGAAGTAAGAATTTGTGCTAGAAACCTGCAACGACAAAGAAGGTGAATGATTAGAAGACAGTGATTTTTCACCTGCAAATTATATGCAATCAGAAAATGAAAAGTGTTTTATTTTTTACTTAGGGCCAAGAGCTCTGTGAAGGTTTAAAGAACCTAAAGGGTGTTGAAGTACAAGGATGTAGAGATCCAAAATTTTTAACTTTCTATCAAATAATCTTATATTTTGAACACAGGCCAGGCTTTCAGTTGGTTCCAATCCTTTGATTTACTCCAGGTGAAAACAGGACAGAAAGTTGTCTCTGACAGCTAGCAGATTTTCCTGGAACAGGAAACGAAGCTGGCAGGGAATAAAATAAAGCATTCCCAGTTCCATGCTGGATGCCTGAGAAAATGTCTGGAATTTGAGCCCATTGGCAGTCCTGAACTACCTAATAGTTTCTAGGGAGCTGTTAAAATTACTGTAAGTTAGAGCAGGTTTGAAGCCTGCTCAAAGCAGTTGGGCAAGAAAACAAAGAGCAAATAGAGGTAATACACCAGTTTCCTTCACATCCTCCCTCCCTCTACCCTGAACACAGTTTAGCTTACCCTGGCGATCATATCTAGTACCAGCCTTAATTAGAACAGCATGGACACTCTGACGTCTGTCTAGTTTCAACCACACGGCCATGTGATTTCTCTCTCAGTGGCAAACTTGTCAAACCAACTTCCCCTCACCCCCAGTGAGAATATGAGAGTGTGTACTTCTACCCCTGCTTTTTCACTTGAACATACAGCTTATTCTTACAGAACATATGCCACAAATACACTCTTACACATAGTACAGCTGAGCTCATGCTTCTGGTAGGAACAAAAATGTTTTTCTTTTACCAATTTTTAACTTTGCAAATATAGGAGCACTGACTGCTTTAATTTCCACCTCCATAAAATACCTTAATAGTGTCTAACTGGTGCTATTTGTATTGGTGTTTTTCAGGACTTGGGATTTCCTTTTCATGGACACCAGCCATTAGCATTGTTAGCCATTATTTCTCCAAGAAAAGAGCTTTGGCTAATGCTATTGCCAGTGCCGGAGAATGTGCCTTTGCATTCACATTTGGGCCATTTTTCCAGTGGCTGATTAGTCAATATGGATGGAAAGGTGCCCTCTTGATCATAGGTGGCATCCAACTCAATATTTGTGTCTGTGGAGCACTGATGCGACCCCTGGCAAGCAGCTCCCTCCTTGAGGCCAGCCATTCTGAAACTGAGACATCACCTGGCAACGGTGTGTCTAGGACAGACAAAGAAGAGAAGTCTCCCGTCACACACAAACCCTTCAACTGGATGCTTGTGAGGCGACCGGACTTTGTACTTTATGCCATTTTTGGCATATTAGCTGCTATGAGTTTTTTTGTTCCTCCGTTATTTTTAGTTCCACTTAGCTACAGCCTGGGAATAGATGAATCGTGGACTGCATCCCTCCTATCCGTTTTGGCTATGGTGGACTTCGCAGGCAGACTGCTGTGTGGCTGGTATGCCAACCTCCACGTCACCAAAACTATTCATTTGCTGACAATGACAATTACGCTGATCAGTACTTCCCTGATGCTGTTGCCACTGGCTAACAATTACCTGTCCTTGGCAATATTCACTGGCTTCTACGGATTCTTCTTTGGCACAACAGTCGCCGTTCACATTACAGTGCTAGCAGATGTTGTAGGCATGCCAGATTTTGACAGTGCTCTAGGGCTTTTCATGCTCATTCGAAGCACAGGAGGTTTCGTGGGGCCTCCTCTTGCTGGTAAGTTAAGATGATACTCTGCCAGATACAGCTTACAAGAAAAAAGGGAGAATGGTAACCCAAACTGAACAAATCTGGATTTGGACCCAGATTTCCCCCTTTTTTAGCTCAGGGGTATTTGGAACAAGAAGGACATAAAAACAAAGAGTGAGTTTAATTCCTCTCCAAAATATCTTGCTCCTTCTCTTCTCTGGTTTTAGTGATAGCTACTCAACGTGAAAGCAGGGAAGAATGGCAGGGTTCACATGGTGGTGTTTCTGCTTCCTGAAACCCACAGAATCCCACTTGATGGGTTCACACTGTCTTGCTATGGAAGTGTACCTTTGGGACAAGCAGCAGATCCATACTTTCAGAGAAGAAACTGAAATTTGAGACTAGTGATGTTGCATAAATGCTGGTATCGTTGGGAGGGTTTCTATAGAAGGTCAGATTGAACAGCTTGAAACATTAGGCTATGTGAACCTCAAGGAAATATCTACAGAGATGCCTGCTGTTTTCAGACAGCTTTTGAGCTAACCAGTGTAATAAATGGGGGAGGCAGCACATAAAAACAGTAGGAAGAGAGCGTAGACAATGAGACAGTACACGGATTTATGGGCTGGCAACAAGACAAAGTCATCTTGGGAAAACACAAGACAAACAAGCTGCAAGCTGTGGGGACTTTACAAAATGATACAGCAGAAAAACGACCAATGTGACTTGTAAAATGTGGATCTGAGTCCTCATCCAAAGACCAGTGCTCACACACTACAGTGTCTTTTGTGGCAATGACACCACTAATAGGTTGCAAATGGGCCAGATTGAATACTGGAACATTTTTGTTTCACTTTCGAAAATACAGGAACCAGGAAGATTTACAGAGAATTTGAGACAGAACAGTATTAAAAGTATGTTGAGAAGATCTGAATAAAATGCAAAGATAAGACATGTAGTGGCTGGACACTAGTACTGGTTACCAGGGGATCAGTGCGACCCCTTTGTGTACATACAGTAAGCTAAAAAGAAGGTATGGAAGAGGGAACCCTAAGTGCTTCTTGATCTCTCCTCTCCTTCTTTAAGAATAAAATCTAAAAGATTTGGATTCAGAGTTCTTTTGCCTAACAGGAATGATATTGGATTATAAGGAGGGCTATGGGAATACACTAAATGTGGACGCACTTTCCAATGGGAGGCGAAGCAAGCAGCCTTCATCAGCCCACACGTGAAACCTGCCATTGTACCCACAGAACAGCCCATACAACCACATGTATTGCTGCAGAACTGCTACTAGACTACTGTTTTTTTCAGTACAGTACGCAATGGCATTAGGCATTTTTGTTGGCTTAAAGCTACCTAAAAACCAGGGTCTTTTTGACTCTTTGTAAAATGATGAACAGGAAAGCCCAGAACACTGCAGGCAACCTCTCCAATTGTGTCTCCAGCAGAGGCCTCTCCTTTCCTTTTTTAAACTCTCGTGCTGTACAGTTATGGTCCAAATTACAGAAACTGATGACAGCTATACCACAGAACATGGGGTTACTCAGATACAAAGTTGCATGATTTGGGCTTTTTTTCTGCTATTACCTTCATTGTCTGCCATGTTTTAGGCTGGAAAGTGCTTCAAACTGTGTAGCGTTTTGTTTGACTAGCAATTCACATAGGCAAAGTAAATGAGAGATGAATTATGTCTCAAATTTTAAAATGATATAATGAGGTGATGTTCCATGCATGCATGATGTAGAAAGCTGCAAGACAAGTATGTAGCCAACAGACTCCCTTTGTGAGAGGATATGTTCACACTGCTGAGCTAATTCACTTTAGCCTGTTTTTTACCAATCTATCACGTTGCTGTCTTTTGTTTCTCTCCAGGTCTGATCGTGGACATGGCTGGAGATTACAGAGCAGGCTTCTACATGGCAGGAGCCACTCTTGTCCTGTCAGCTGGATTTTTAATTACTTTAGATCAACTCCAACAGAGAAAAGAAAGAGGAAGCCAGACTAATACTAAACCAAAAAAGTCAGCATCACCCTACCCTTCACTCCATCTCCTGAAACTTCAGAACAGAAGGTTTCAAGAACATGACGTCATGGTGTGACTACACTGGACATCTTACAGCATTTCAGGACATTTCAGGACAAGTGGTTTATTTTCTCCAAACTCAATATTAGTAGGATTTATAAAATGATGAAAGTTTTGGATAGGAATTTTTGAAACTGAGGAGGGAAGTCATTACATTACAAGAAAACCACACCAATAACCATTATCATATTATTTTGATGTTGAAGTTGCATTTTGACTATAAAAGTCTTCAACACAGTCCCACGGGACCGCAATAACCAAACTAGGGAAACTAGAGTCTAAATGAAATCACCCTGAGGCAGGTATGCAGCAGATAGATAGAAACCATCCCCCCAAATACAGGCTGCAGGCACCACTATCAAATAGGAAGAGGCATCAGCTCACAGATGTTAGCTCAGGGAAGGAGTGTTCAATATTTTCAATAAACAAGCTGAGCCTGCTCTGGGCAGGGGCTGGGGATGGAGACCTCCCCATGTCCCTGCCAGCCTGAACAGGATCCTGTTACCCTGTGGAGGGAGAAATTAAAAGTAATTCTTTGATTTCCCCCCCCCCCTCCCCAAATCCACTAAATAGTATTAGGCACCTGGACTCTCTGTCAGATGACGACTATGTGTGTTTAATAGCACAGAAAACGTATGGAGTGTTTGTATTCATTCTGGGACTGCTTTTACTTCAGCTGTAGCAGCAATATTCCAAGTTTCACTGGGCTATTACTGCAGGGATTACCTGCAAAGGGCTCTTTTGTTCCAGGCTGCTAATGATGTAGTCAGTGTTGCCAGTATTAACTTTCTTCAAAGAGTTTCTGAGATGGCCTCAGAGACCTAAATCAGCAGCTCACTTGCAAGGAGTTTCTCGCCCTAAACCAGTTAGCCACTCACTGATGGAAACAGGACTGTGAGGCTTTAGAAAGCACTGCCATTCTCTTGAATACAGATATTGCACCCTGAAATTACATCCAAGGACACACATAGCTCTGCCTCACCTTGATAGTGCCTGACTGCATCCAGAAGGTTTTCACCCATGGTTGGTCATCCTGCATCTCATGGAGAAAGTCCCATAAATCTGAACAATCCCCTGGGCTCAGAATCTCCAATCAACCACGGACAAAATAGCGGCAAATAAAACCACTGCCAGAAAGCTATCCAATCATTTTTTTCTTTGGAAAAACAAGGTGCAGGAACACAGGCACCACTGCATTCATGGCATCCTACTACAGGATTAAGAGTACCACTCTTTCTGCCCTGTACATTGTTCAGAGATGGAGCAGAGGGAGATGGGTCTGACACTAAGGACCACAGTTTCACTTGGAAATTACTTGAGGAGGAACTTACTTTGAGGAGGAACTTACTTTCATGAACCCAGCTTTCCGGATGACAACATATGAGTGGTGTCCGTGCAAGGCAGTCTACGGGACAACATGCTGCTTCCTGGAGGTGCTTGCAGTTGAAGTAGCAGCAATTTGAGGAACAAATTTCTTTTCAAAAAGCTCCAAGTCAGATCTATAGTGGAACTGTCCAACCCTGAAAGCCAGATAATACCTACTTCAAAGTAAATCCCTAAACCATGGAGAGATGAGGATCCTCAGCATCAACTTGAAAGGGGTATAATCTCCTTATTCACTCTTACTGTACTGTGTACTGTTAATGTAGATTTAGTACCGAAATACTTTTTCCACTGCAATTCCCATAAAACTCAAAACTAAAGCCTTTACTAAATAGGTGTCTTGGTACTTATGTTTCTTTGCTCTGTCTGCTGTAGGAAGCCTCAAATGCCAGAGAAAAATGAAGATTATCAATTAAGGGAAATAAACAAATGAATAAAAATCCCAGGATCTTGCCCTAGAAAGATGGAATTACACTGTTAACAGCATAAAACCAACTATTCTTTTTAAAAGGTCAAACATGTTATTTTCAGTTACACTAGAAGCATTAATTTCATACCTATCATCAATATTCATCAGAGTGTCCTAGGCTTGCCACAGGCTGCTGGCTATCGCAAAAGGCCTGGGTTTGTAGAATCACAGAATCATTTAGGTTGGAAGAGACCTTGAAAATCATTGAGTCCAACCATTAACCTATTATTGCCAAGTTCACCACTAAACCGTGTCCCTAAGCACCATGTCTAGATATCTTTTAAATCCCTCCAGGGATGGTGACTTCACTTCCCTAGGCAGCCTGTTCCAGTGCCTGATAACTCTTTTGGTGAAGAAATTTTTCCAAATAACCAATATAAACCTCCCCTGGTGCAATTTGAGGCCATTTCTTCTTATCGCCTGCTACTTTGGAGAGGAGACCAACACCCACCTCTCTACAACCTCCTTTCAGGTAGCTGTAGAGAGTGATAAGGTCTCCCCTCAGCCTCCTTTTCTCCAGACTAAACAACTCCAGTTCCCTCAGCTGCTCCTCACAGGACTTGTGCTCCAGAATCTTCACCAGCTTCGTTGCCCTTCTCTGGACACGCTCCAGCACCTCAATGCCTTTCCTGTAGGGAGGAGCTCAAAACTGAACACAGCATTCAAGGTGTGGCCTCACCAGTGCCAAGTACAGGGGAATGGTTATCTCCCTACTCCTGCTGGCCACAGTATTCCTGATACAAGCCAGGATGCTCTTGGCCTTCTTGGCTACCTGGGCACACTGCTGGTTCATATTCAGCCACCTGTCAAACAACACCCCCAGGTCCTTTTCTGCTGGTCAGCCACTCTTCCCCAAACCTGTAGCATTGCCTGGGGTTGTTGTGAATGAAGTGCAGGTCCTGGCATACAATTGGCCTTCACCCATTGATCCAGCATGTCCAGATCCCTCTGTGGCACCTTCCTACCCTCAAGTAGATCAACATGCTCACCCAACTTGGTATCACCTGCAAACTTATGGAGGGTGCACTCGATCTCCTCATTCAGATCATTGATAAAGATGTAAACCAGAACTGTCCACAGTAGTGAGCACTGGAGAACACCACTAGTGATCGGCCACCAGCTGGATTTAACTCCATTCACCACAACCCTTTGGGCCTGGCCACCCAGCCAGTTTTTTACTCAGTGAAGAGTTCACCCTTCCAAGCCATGAGCAGACAGTTTCTCCAGGAGAATGCTGTGGGAAACGGTGTCAAAGGCTTTACTAAAGTCCAGGTAGACAACACCAATAGCCCTTCCCTTGTTCATCAAGCAGGTCACCTTGTCATAGAAGGAGACCAGTTTGGTCAAGCAGGACCTGCCCTTCATAAACCCATGCTGATTGGGCCTAATCACCTGGTTGTCCCATACGTGCCGCGCGATGGCACTCAAGATGATCTGCTCCATAACCTTTCCCAGTACTAAGGTCAATCTGACAGGCCTGTAGTTCCCCAGATCTTCCTTCCAGCCCTTCTTGTAGATGGGTGCCACATTCGCCAACCTCCAGCCCATTGGGACCTCCCTGATTAGCCAGGACTGCCGATAAAAGATGGACAGTGGCTCGGTCAGCACTTCCACCAGCTCCTTTAGCACCCTTGGGTGGATGCCATCTGGCCCCATAGACTTGTGTATGGCTAGGTGGTGGAGCAGATCACTAACCACTTCCTCTTGGATTGTGGGGGCTTCATTCTGCTCCCATCCCTGTCTTCCTGATCAGAGGGCTAGGTGCCCAGAGAACAATTTCCCTTCACTGTAAAAGACTGAGGCAAAGAAGACATTAAGTACCTCGACTTTTTCCTCATCATTTGTCACTGCATTTCCCCCCGCATCCAACAAAGGAGGGAGATTCTCCTTCACCCTCCTTTTGTTGCTGACATATTTATAGAAACACTTTTTGTTGCCTTTCACAGCAGTAGCCAGATTAAGTTCTAGGTAGGCTTTGTCCCTTCTAATTTTCTCCCTGCAATACTTCACAACATCCTTGTAGTCCCCCTGAGTTGCCTGTCCCTTCCTCCAAAGGTCATAAACTCTCCTTTTTTTCCTGAGTTCCAGCTCTCTGTTCAGCCAGGCTGGTCTTCTTCCCCACTGGCCTGTCTTTCAGCACACAGGGACAGCCTGCTCTGGGGCCTTTAAAACTTCCTTCTTAAAGAATGTCCAGCGTTCCTGGACTCCTTTACCCTCCAGGGCTACCTCTCAATGGACTTAGTTGCTGAAGTTCTCCTCCTCTTCCATCCTCTTCTCCTCCTGAAATGTTATCTTTAAAAAGATGGAATCTGTATGTCAATTCCAGTGACTTGACACTGACGGAGTTAGCAGCACCATCTCAGGGAAATAAGATTTTTTTAAAAAAACTGAGATCAGGAACAGGACACGGTGTTTCACCTTCTCATCCATCCAATTCCTCAATAGCAGCATTGTGCATTTATGTACCAGATGGCACCACAGATCCATGACAAAGTTGTTCTTTTTTTCTCTTCCTTGTTATACAGTTAACAACAGATCCATTCAGAACACAAAATATTCAATCAGTTGACATTTTGCCCCTCACAATGCTTGAGGCAAGGAAGGGGCAGAGACTGGTTTTGGTATCACATGGATTTTCTGTATGTCTCAGTTTTGATTCTGACAAGAGCAAACAGTACCCTTCAGTTACCCAGAAGTGCGGCTTTTCTTCAGGAAAACATGATCTGATAATGAGCTCTACAACATTTCCAGAGTACTGCACAAGGGATAAGAGAAACACTAAACCATTAGGCCAAGTGAGCAAGTTTATGCTTCTCACTAATGTTCATTCTTCTTCCTCCCTTTCTTTTTCCCTCTGCAAGAAATGTGTGGTTTCAAACTTTAAGGGGCCTAGCAAAACCAATTAGATCCTTCTGGTGTTAATCACAGAATGGCTGAGGTTGGCAGGGACCTCTGGAGGTCATCTGATCAAGCCCCCATCTCAAGCAGGGCCACCCAGAGCCCGTTGCTCGGGACCATGTCCAGACGCCTTTGCAATGTCTCTTTACGGATGGAGCCCCTCCGGCCTCTGTGGGCAACCTGTGCCAGGGCTCAGTCACCCTCCCAGAAGAAAAGTGTTTCCCGATGTTCAGAGGGCTCCTCCTGCATTTCTATCTGCACCCACTGCCACTGGTCCTGTCGCTGAGCAACATCATGGAAAAATACCCAAAGAAAGATCAGGTTTTTACCATAATTAGGCAAAAAGCACAAGCAGAAAAATGGTCTGGCTCCTCCCAGCCCTGCACTAGCTAAGAACACTGATGTTAAGACGTTTCATCTGATTTCCGAACGAAATGGATATTGATCTTTCACACTAGCTGTTCTTTCCTATTCACTTTTGAGCCTGTCAGCCATTTCCAACCACATTTAAAGCCAGGTTCACAGCTTCAAAGGTAAGTGAAAACTTCAAAGTTTTAAGTTTGAGTTCTTCAAACTTAAAAAAAAAAAAATAAATCTGTGGCAGGGCAAGCAGAACATGGTTCTTATATCTTTTTTTCCAAAAGATTTGTATATTGGAAATGTACCTTTTTTTTTTTTTTTTCTTTTTTTTTTTTGTCAGTAACTAACACAGCTGACCCATCACAGTACCCAGCCCTCTGAATTAATCACAGGCTGCCATTTCTTGCCTGGTATTGTAAATGGAATACTGCAGTGTGACCACAGGCAATTCGCACACATCCATAGGAAACCAGGCTCTGTCCATTCTGCAGCCCCTGGGACAGGACAGACTCTCTTTTTGTTGCAGCATTTGCTTGCCAGTACAGAATTAAACTGTACTTGCCCTAATCTAAACTGCTTTTATCACGGCATAACAGCACCCATCTACGAGTTTTGCTCCAACTATACTAGATTCCACGTGTTACAATGGTGCAAAACATGTGCATAAACAAACTTGCAGTTAAACAAATGCGAAAACTCTGTTTACACCAGCCCTCTGTCACAAAGTAATCAGTCCTAAATCAAAACATGTTTGAAATTAGAAGTAGTCTGTCCACTCTAGAAGCTTGTGCTGATTAGGCAGGTAAAATGGTGTTGAACGATTTCTCAGAGGGTATGTAATAAATGAAGAAATGACGGATTTTTGAGCTGCTTATTAGGAGGGAAGGATGCAGACTGTAAGAAGAAAAAGAAAAGTTGTCTCCTTGCTTCTTCCATGCTAATTAATGCATTCAGAAGCTGTACTGAAAGGAATTTAAACTCGTGATAGTCATAAGAGAGCAGATCAAAGAAGAAAAAAACAGAATAAGTCAAGGAAAGGAAAGCTGTACATGCCTTTCAGTTAACAGACAGAATACAGGTCTGAAGGAGGTAAGATTTGTATTTTTTATTCTATCAAAATTTTTCTGTGTTGCTTCAAAATTATGCTTCAGAAGAGGCTTGACTGTCTCTAAGTGAACTCTGAAAATGTTTTGTTTCCTTGGCTAGAATTCTCTTCAGTAAAGTTATTGGGTTTTATACTTTACCTGTGTAAGGTAGGTTGATTAGCTGGATACTATCAAGTAGGATCTGTTGTGGTGTTTAAATGACAAAAATATGATTTCTTGTGGATTTCTTCTTCACTATATTTGATCAATTAGATTTTTAACCTTTCAGACTTATTTTAGATGGAGGATTACTCCCTTAAGATTGGAAATTAAGATTATAACATAAATTCCCTGCACATCCAAGTATAGATTGTCAGCTGATATAAATTAGTATAACTATCTGAAACAGCTTTCTGAGAGTTTATGCTGATTGAAAACCTGGCCCTTGAGTATTTGCAGGGAATAACAGAAATAAAGAAGCAACTACTTTTAAGGACAATACTAGTTTTCCTTCTGAACAGTGTTTACTGTCCAGGTAAATTGCCTTTCTTTCTATATTCCTGAGAGATTTTACTTCAGAAGTCTGCCATCCCTTAGTATCTATAGAGACCATGTCAAATTCTTTGCTGTTGCACTCAGATGCAAATCCTTTGATGTCAGTGGTGTTATTCAAATGTAGACTATAGTTACAGGTTTGGGGTTTGCCTTAAATTGGGGCAGTTGCAGATGTATATGAATCTACTCAATTCTGAAGATACCAGATTCTCCTGCCTCCCTAAAATGCTCCTGTAAAAACAAAAAAGTTGGTAATGTTATTCTTTAAAGATAATAAATTATTTATTGCACTGAAGCACTGTATTTCTATCATGTAGGTTTGAGCAGGACCAAGCTCACAAAATGCCCAGAAGAAACCACAATCGAGATGGCAACTTTTTCAGAGGGAAAGGACACAGTTATCTTGCAGCAGAAGAGTAAGCATAAAGCAAAACCTGTGTTAGCATGTAAGCTGTTGAAAAAATTTACATTGAAAGAAATGTACAAAATAGTATCAGAAAAAGTCACCATTGTATATAGGTGGAGTGCATTTTAGCTATCCTGTAGTCATCTGCAATGTTTGTCATTGCAGAATCATAAAGAGGCCTCAATGGTTAAGAAAAATCATTATTAGCAGAATTCAGGAATCTGGAGTTTTATCATATTTACCACAAGCCATTTTATAATAAAATTACTTTATAATAAAATTACCAGGTTTATTAAGGCTTATTTAGAATTTTCTTTTGAGGCTCTTGCAAGGTGATCTTTATGCTAAGTTTTATCTCCAGATCCACATAACTCTCTTCAGAACCTCCAAGGGACATTGTCTCATCCTAAAGAATAATATAAGTGAAACCCCCAGATCAATGGGGTAAAATGCCATCAAAAAGCAGATGGAGACATCAATGCGATACAAATGTGACTCTCAGTAAATTGTCTCTGGGTGAGACTCCACTTAAGCAGAACTAATTCAAGGTAATACTTTGTTAGTTTTGGCTTACCATAAAATATGTTGGATCCTGGATTACTAGAGATGCTGCCTCACCGGTGATGTGTTACTACTTTAGACAAGTATTTCCAATGTGCTTGGGATATCTGTATGTGGAATGTGCTTCCAGTACCAGTCGACTGGCCCCCAAACAAGGTGACTTGTGTGTGTGTGTGTGTGTCCCCTACTGCAAGATGCTTGTTACTCCATGTTCATCCTTGAGTAGAGACAATAAAAAAAGGGGAAGGTGCTGTCATAGTCCTTCCACAGCAGCTCCATTCTCCAGAAGAGAAAACTGGCTAGTCATGTCTCAGCGCTTGAACCTAAGCATGCTCACCTCTACCTGCCACGAATGCCAGTGGCTGCAATTGTAAGCAGTTGTTCTAGATATACAAGGGAAAAGTGACTCTCCTTTCAGTACCGGAAGAAGCATTCAAGACATAAATCCAGATTACTAATATCACAGCACAACTTTAAGTGGAATTGCAAGGAAGTGCATGCACGCTTTCCATACTACCATCTGGATAGGCAGGAAAGGAGTTAGATGGCAAATACGCAGCTAAAATCACCAACTCCAGCAATGACATAAACATTCTGCGGGGGATACAGGCTAGTGGACGGCTAAAACTACAGAGCACATGAAAAGCAGAAAGCAGTCTCAAAATGCAGAAAAGGCAGCAGCTGCTTCGAGGAGTGTCTCCAAGTTTCAACTGTGCTGGGGACAGTAACAAAACCAGTGGAGCCATCTCATAACTTTGAACGTGGCTGCAGCAGGAAAGACATGAATGCTGCCAGCTGTATTCTTTAATTAAACAGATCTCCAGCCAACAAAAAGTCTTGAAGGGGCAGGAGCAACTTGCAAGATTCAAGTACTTGTGAAAAAGGAAATCCCTTTGGCTCCAAGGGGCTTCATGTTTCAAACAGCAGACAGGCAGTTCAGACAAAAAGCCTGTTCTGCCACAGGAATCTGCCTGCATCTTCTTTCAGGCTTCTTAGGTCACAAGGAAACACTCCTTCACGAGACTCTGAGTCAGTGAAAATGACAGCAAGTAGATATAAAAGGTCTCTGATAAGTCACATACTGCATTCCTCAGTCCCAGGGGAAAAGCCTGGTGGTAATTACTGCAGGACAACCAGATATAAGATACATAAATGTTAGAATGGGTTTGTCTTGACTTTTTTTTTTTTTTTTTTTTTTTTTTGTTTTTTTTTTTTTTTTTGGGGTTTTTTTTTTTTTTTTTTTTTCTTGTCCTTTTTTCCCTTTAAGCATTTTGCAGACTCTTCTGTTCCTGAACAGGCAAAGAACAAAAAAATGGGGAGTGAATTCTGTGTGTCTTAACCAGGGAGGATATTAGCACAGGAGGAAGGGTTTCTGTGACTGGGAAACTTGCAATGACTCTGTCAGCTTGCTTTTCTGATAGTGGAACTGTACTACTTCTCCCAAGTCCCTCCTAAGCAGAGGGAAGGATGTCTTACACAACAGTTTGCAAAGCCTGTGTTCCCCAGAATGACCCAGTGACAACAATACTGTGCCTAGTATGTCGTGGAACAAGAACTAAAGAATTACAGAGCTCTTTAGGAATAGTGCAAAATTTCTTACTCATGTTTTGAGATTGTGTAGTGGTTTATGTATCAAAAAAATCCTTTCATCACTAGCAGTTGTTGCAATATGATGCAATTTGGATACACTTGTCCATACTTGCTGCCTAGAGAAATTTAACAAATAAACACAAGCTGTGTCTCTGCAGGTGTGACATTTAATTTATTTCACATTCTCTTCCAGTATTCACAATGCTGTTTGCTGGATTTACAGGCAGTGATGTGTTTAGAAGCAGTAGTCACTGGTAGATTATTATCTTTGAAGCAGTATATTCTTCATTTTTAAAATGCTTAAGAATTGTCAGAGAATTTAGCTAACTGCTTAATCTAGAGAGACTGGCTGAAGTTACTGATACGTTGTTCATTTTCTGAGGTAAGTTCTGCTCCATGCTTTCCTCTGATAAAAGGATACTGATACAAACTTCTGCTTTAATCCTTCTTGCTCCTAAAGGAATGCAGCTACCTCTGGTATTAATTACTTTGTTTTGCTTTCCCAACAGAGCTCTGAGTATTGGACTCCTCATTTTGGTGCTGGCAATTTTACTTATCTGTGGCTGCTGGTATTACAAGAGACGTAGTGGCTATAAAAGTCTGCGGGTAAGCATGGCAGCTCACTTGCTAGCATGCTATTATTTTGACAACATATTATCATTATTTATTTTGACAGCATATTACCATTATTTGCATTACATTAATGCAGAGCACATTGTATCTGTAATAAGACATCATTATCTCAGCCAATATATACACTGACACAGTGTATATAGACAGAGGTAAAATGACACAATATGCAAAACACCTGGCCCTGAAGAATTTGCAAGTCAGGCAAAGGGGCAAGACGAAGCAAAAGCATAGGGAGACGAAGCCAGTTGTCCACTGTGGTGCAACACATTAGTGGCAAAACTGATCTTTAGGAAGCATTATATAATATTACACAAAAACAAGATGTTCTGTGTATTTTCATTTAAATAAAAATAACGCATTCACTACTCATAAGACTTACCCCTAAATAAGAACAGATATGATTAGAGTAAATCTAGAAAGCAGAGAAGAAAAATAACAGTTACAAGTAACTAAGTAAATACTATGTACATGTATGGGCGATGCATGATTTATTTATACAAAAGTTGACTTGCAGTTTTAAGATCTACAAAAAAAGCAGGGCAGGTTTGAGGTTTACTTTCTAAACACTACTTCTAAAAAATTCTACTTTGTGTCTTTTAAAAAAATACAAAAAGAAAGGTACAGGCCTTCTCATAAAATCTGCTGTTAAAAATCTCAACGTTTATCTTTGAAGTTCTGCTCTCCTATGAATGGGAGGGCACTTTTAATCCTTTAAAATGAAAGCTTTATCCAATTATATGTTTTACAGTAAATATCTTTTAGTATCCTAGTATTTCAAAAAAGATGTGATCATTTGGAATTAGAAAATGTACTTCTCATCTAAGTCCGCAAATCCATTTCTTTGCTGTTTCAGATAACTTCATTCTGTTACCTTTCCAGTGATCTATGCAATACATATATCAACTGGCAGTATACATAAAACCTGAACTCTCATATGTTGCAAAAACAAAAGTAATACTAAAAAACATCTTCAAAAAGCAAACCAGAATTCTTTCATGCCTGCTTTGTATATCATGGCAAAGAGTGTAATCTCTCTTTTAATTCCTTCTCATTGCAGATAACTGCTTTCTAGTTTTGAAAAACAAATTGTTTTAGGCTTTTTGTCTAAGGGAGAATGGACACAGAATGTATACAAAAAAATTGTGGAAAAATGGAAAAGAAAGGTTGGAGATAAAAGATAGAAACAGGTGGGATAAAAAAGAGGAGGTATTCAGGTACGTGAAAAGGTATCAGTTCCTGCAGCAGTCCTGGACCTAAAGAATGTGATCCTCATTTTTTCTGGCAATGTAATTGGATAACACAGGAGAGAAAGTACATCTCAGCAGAGAGAGCAAAAAATGATACCTCTCTTACTTGCTGGCATTGTGTCTGGCCCTAATCCCACATTCTAATACATACTGTAAATGTGCTGTCAAGTATTAAATGATGCATAATTTGCTCCAACTTCACACTCTCCATCTTCCCCATATTTCTTTATGATCTGTCACAGAGCAAAGGCTCTAGTGTGGGCACAATACGAACCATGGCAGGTGAGGGAACAATACTGGACTGCAAAATGGCTCTGCAGGAGTTCAGAAACTTTAATTCTGTGGTAAGTTGCAACTCAAGGTTTCATTTACTTACAACATAGTAAGACATGGTGAGATAATTATGGTAAACTGTCACTTGATGATTTCTTTCTTAGGGTGTGCTATAGATTGGGTCTTCAATGCAATGGCTCTACATTAACTTAAAAAGTAGTATTTTGCACAAATTTTTCTTGTGGAAAGGGTTTTTAAAATCTACTATTAAGAATTGTTTTAAAACTTCTCTTCTTTCACCTACCTTTATTTTTTAAGTTGTATGATCATTATGCAAGCTATTAGAATGATGTAACAACTGAATACTGAGATATACTGAATAGATAAACATCTCCCTAACAGATGTTGAACCATTCTGACAAACAACAAATGGACTGTGTCTGGTATACTGTACCCTGAGAAGGGTTGTCGGGGCACATTATAAAACTTCAAGGTTTTAGCTCCTCTAATCATTATGGAAAGATGAACATTCAAACCTATAATCTTAAAAAAGTTAGAAAGTAACTTAATTGATAAATATATCTATCAAGTTATGGGTGTGTTTAAGTAGTTTTAGAATAGGGAAAAGGGTAATTTACAACCAACTTTAAATAAGCTGCCCAAATTGTTCACACTGGAAATAAGACAATGTACCTGCATTAAGAATCTTAAAGAAAAGTTTAAATATTTGTCTGAATTCTCAATACAAAAACAAACAAACAAACAAACAAAACCAAACCTCTTTAAAAAAATTCCTATCCTTATAACACTGAAAATTCTCTCTTTGGATGAATGATACAAACAAAATTAATTTAATCTGATGCAAAACTGAAAAACTTATTAGCAAAACCTATCCTTTAAAAATTAAAGACATAATGAATGAGCTCAGCTATTTTAAACTGTAGTACCATATGTGATATGAAGGTACACAGCTCGCCGCATTTTTAATGTCATTTTCTTGTACCTCAATCATTTTTTCAGTCTTTCACACCCATTTTCCTTATCACAGGTACCTGATGCTCCACCAGCTTATGACAAAATTGCTGCAGATCAGTTACCACCGCCTTATTCACCATGATAACATAAAATCTTAATCTCTAAACATACCAATTCAATTTCTTCATGCTGCCTCTTAATTTCCTCCACATGCTTAACTTTCTTAAAGCTAAAATCATAAAAAAAAAAAAAATCACATGCTTTCATTAGCAGTTGCTGGAAATTATTTCTGCTTAGTTTACAGGACTGGTTCTTGAAATGCCTCAATAAATCTGAATGTGCTTTTGTTTTAAGTTTTTAATTTCCTCTGTTCAGATTAATACACTATAGTCAAGTCTGGTCATCATCATAGATGACCAAGAGCATCCTTCATAGATCTACCAAGAGTAAGTACATACTATTGAGTATCAACCAGAGTAGAAAATGTTGGCGCCTTTGTTTTCATCTTCCCCACTTACTGTCCCTTTCTTTAAAAAAGAAATAACTAAACTATTCCCTAGAATGTAATGCACAAGAATCTGTCATAAAATGGACAAAACCATTTGACTACATGTCCTGTTACAGAGGTTAATCATTTTCCCACCTGCAAAAGGTGACTGTTTTACAACAGGCTTTTACCTCACATCACTTGCTTATGTATCTGTAATGTAATAATTCCTCATAAAACACGATCCAGGCAACCTAGGAATTTCTGCTTAGAGTCCGTATTATTTCCTATCAGTCAACAGGTATAATGATGATCACTTTTAGATTCCTTCGGGCAGTCTTGTGAGAAAGCAAAAGAAGCTTAAAGATATAGAGCTTTATGTGTTATCTGTTTCTAACATGATGAAACAATATGAGAAAATGTGTGAAGCCCATGGTCTTTGAAGAATACAGAAGACAGCAGACTCCAAAATCTTAACTTTTCCAGATTGCCAGAACACTGGCAGTAATAGAAAATAAAGAATTGCAAAACACTAAATAAGACTACATACATTTTGCAGTTATTGTTTACTTAACCTTCTTTGTTAGTTTACTTGCCAGATTATTACTTAAGATTATATGCGGATCAACAAATTTATACACAACTCACAGCAGGACACAGCTAAAACAGTACAACATTTGTTAAAATGAAAAGTAATTACAGAAGGAAACTACTGTCATAAAACAATTACTAACTGCTATTAAAGAATCCAGTTCTTTGTCATTAAATATCTCATCACAAACACCTTGGAAAAAAGTTTTAAATACAAGATAGACTTACTTGCCTAAAATAAAGTCCATATATCGTCAGAAATAGTACAACATAGTTTTTTAGAAATTTTTTTTGTAATTAAAATGTTTATATAGATTAGTAAAGTTAGATACTTGTTGGGAGGTAATAAATATCTGTAATAGCTGTGAAAGGTTATAATAATATATCTGCTTTTATAAATTTAGTTGACATTTGTATTCAGAAATTTAGAGAGGTACTTTAAAAAACACTCTTAGGCATTTAAGGAAAAAATTCTGTGCACTTGTTTAGTGACAGGAAGAATAATATACAGGAAAGTACACAAAATGCCAGCTTATATTTAGTAAGTGCCAGAGATGTAGAACACAATGGCTGCCTAATTTTTTGTAGAACTGCTAAGCTAAAGCTTGAGGCTAATGATCTTTAGCAATTCTGTACTTTGCAATTCTCTAGCCTGGGGCAATATCCTTTCAAAAGGCCCTGTGGTGCTACAGTTGAATGGACCTGACAAACACATTCATAGCTGAGGAAATAAAAAGTGATTTCTATAAAGATTAATTACTATAAAGATGCAAAGTGCTTAGAGTTCAAAAACCTTTACTTTATCCCCCACATTTTTCAGTAGTATCAGCATTGTATGTTACTAGCCATTTCAAAAGCTCACGGGGAAGTTAACATTGACTAAGTAGAAGCATTGTTTCCAGAACTACATAAGGCCAAATTGCTGGAACTGCTCAGCAGCCAGAGCTGGAATTATTGAACTTTGACAATAATTTATAGATACTTAACAGATAGATAAGCCATCTTGGAAACCTACCCTTAGTTCTTAGAAAGTCCTTCCATTTTTCCTCCCTATGAAAGCAGTATTCTTCCCTTATAGAAACAGATAGGCAGTGTTCTCAGATCTTGATCAGTGCATGAAAGTAAGAGCAAGAAATAGAGGTTTATAGAGTACTATATTAAGTGGAAGCTGGTACACTGGAGAGGCTGGCTGCTGATCAATTAAAAACATCAATACAGGACAGGTCTTGTTCTAAACTTTAAAGTAAGAGACCTGCAATTGCCAAAGTTGCATGCTGCAAGAACTGGCTATGTTATGTACTTTCTGTTTTACACTCAAACACGCTGCACTTGACCAAAGAAAAGCTAAAACTTTCTAGGATGTATGTCCCCTTAAAAAGGTAGAGAAATGTGTAGAAACTTCTCAGCTACCACAGATGGAGAATGTGGTATAGAGTTTTCAAATTTCCAGGAAAGGCTTTCACAATAGACAGTCATATGACCACAGAGTAGTAAATGGTTACCCAAACTTAGATTTGTAATTTCTTTGGTATAGTCATTTACAGGGAGGGTGTAAAAGTCATAGATCTCTTGCTCCTCTTTTTTTATCCTCTTTGCAATCAGGCTGCAATCAGATGCCTTGCATTACAACTATCATTGTCAACAAACACGATATTTGCGCTTTATTTTCTCCCACCAAATGAGCAAATAAAAAAACCCACTGGCAATTTAAATTCTACCCTAGGATGCTGACAAAAAGTGGTGGCTGGTCATAGCTGGAGAATGAAGCTCTGCTTGCTACTAGTCTGCATTAAACTCCCTCCATCAGAGAAGTAGACACACTGTTATTAAAGCTTATCTGTATAAGAGAATCTTAGCAACATCTCTATAGCTATGCATGCAACCCTTATGTAGGGTTGAATAACAATGAACAACTTGAAAACCAGGCCCTTCATTAATATAGTGTCAGTTAGACAGAGCGGTAAATTATAATGGCAGCAGCAGTTGCATAGTCGGTGTTAGGATTCCTGGTATGATCTGGCTGGATCATCTACTTCCCAATGAGGTTACAAGTCTCAATGTAGCCTTAAAGGATTCCAGAATATTGGTCATTGCACAAAGGTAAAATGCAGCAGGTCCTGACGAGTGCAATCTTCCTGGCCTATTGAGCCATGTATCAAAACACTCACTGGGCCAAAAGCCATAGGGTATATACTGCATATGTCAGAGAGCTATGTAAAAGAAAGTACCAAGGACTTTTTGCAGGAAGACTTGGGTTTTTGGAGTCTCACCAGTCCAGTGTAACAGGACTGGCAGGTGCAGCTGGTTGCCAGGACAATCCGGTGACATTCACCTCAGCAATCTCTGTTGGCTTAATACCTGCTGCAGCTGGGGATGTAGATAGATGATCTTGGTCTCAAGAACTGTATTAGTATTAACCATATTGCTTGTAATTTTTCAGTAAAATGAAACATTGCCAGCATATTTTGTTTCAAGTTTATGTCTAATACTGGTAAAATATCCATTACTTTGTTGGTGTATGTCCATGTATTTATGTGACATAAGAGTACATTTTCTTGCCTTTAAAAGCAAACTTATTTTCACTTCTTATGTAAAGTAAAAGGTTAATGAGTTCCTTTGTGCTTTGGAGAAGTAGTGTTTATTCATTTGTACTTTTCTGTTGATTGCATATTAAACAGTCCCACAAAACTGAAGACTGTTGTGTGTTCATGCCATTTCATTAAACATATTTTGTTGCCCATTAGGTCTGAAAAGTGCTTGAAAGCTTCCAGTGTCACCCTTTGGCCGCACATCTGCACTGAACTTTACATACAGTAAGAAAGGTAAACTGGCAGCAATATAAAGTTAAAAAAACCATCTACATGTACATGCTGACAGTCCAAAAACAACCCTTGTGCACTTTTTGGAATAGACCTTGCGTATTCTGCATCCTTACACAATCCTCTGATTTTCACTTTACTTCCTTTCCCCAGAAAATCCTTGGGTCAAAGGCAGCTTGATTTTTAAGAACACTTGCTTCCCTTGCTGCAAAGATCTAGCTCTTCATGACATTTTGTCCACATAGGTTCTACTCTTGGGCCCCTGCAAAAGACCACATTCTTGAGGGTAGCAGTGTTCCTAGATGCCTTGTGCTCATGAGAATATGAAGGACAGACCCTCATCCACCTCATCCTCATCTACCCTGAACTCTCTCTCAAATTCACTCATCAAAAGAGAACCAGAGACTACCAGGCCCTATTTTACTGGGAAAAAAATGGGCACAGTGTAGAATCTACTGTCACAACACTACTGATACCTAAGCTACAAGCCACAATTACTGCCTTCTCTAGTTTTCCCAGAAAACTCTTGCCATGTGATAGTGGTGAACTCCACCCTTCCTGGAGTCACATGGGCCAAAACCTGAGCAATGCTCGAGCAGCCAATGTGCCTTCACGTTTCCAAACCACTTTAGTGAAGCCGCAACTACATGTTTGGACCACAGGCTTTATTTGCTCCTTCCCTAAGAGGTACACCATGACTTGAGTACAAATCAGCATGAGACAATGAGTGATGGCTCAATATAAATAGTTTAGTTTTTCAATACCAATCTTGTAAGGTCTTTTCAACTCTGCTTCCATTTCTGTATGTGAGAAACAGACTGCTCAGCTGCACATTCACTACGTTCTCTGCTTACACAGAAAAGCAGCCTGCCTTCTTCCCAGTTGTTTTTTGAATTTCATAGAATCATAGAATGTTTTGGG
>KL265462.1:787-11964 GCA_000699545.1 Podiceps cristatus
GCAAAGCAGGGCTCCATCACACTTAGCAGTTATTTGGGAAGACAAACCCCGTCACTCTGAACATCCCCCCTTCCCTCTTCTTCCTCCAGCTTTATATGCTGAGCATGATCATCAAATCATCGAATCATCGAATCATAGATTCATAGAATCATAGAATGGTCTGGGTTGGAAGGGACCCCAAGGATCAAGTTCCAACCCCCCTGCCACAGGCAGGGACACCAACCTCCAGGCCTGGACCTACACGAGGTTGCCCAGGGCCCCGTCCAGCCTGGCCTTGAACACCTCCAGGCATGGGGCATCCCCCCCCTCTCTGGGCAGCCTGTTCCAGCACCTCACCACCCTCTCTGTAAAAAACTTCCCCCTAATATCTAGTTTAAATCTTCCCTCCTTCAGCTTCAATCCATTCCCCCTTGTCCTGCCATTTTCTACCCTTTTAAAAAGTTGGTTCCCCTCCTGTTTGTATGTTCCCTTCAGGTACTGGAAGGCTGCAATGAGGTCCCCCCGCAGCCTTCTCTTCTCTAGGCTGAACAAGCCCAGCTCCCTCAGCCTCTCTTCGTAGGGGAGGTGCTCCAGCCCTCTCATCATCTTCGTGGCCTCCTCTGAACCCTCTCCAACAGTTCTGCATCTTTCTTGTACTGTGGGCCCCAGACCTGGACACAGGACTCCAGGTGGGGCCTCAGAAGCAGAAAAGGCCTTGACGCTGTGAGTCCTGCTCAGAAGTAACAAAAACATCCCTGTGTTATCAACATTGTTGTTAGCATCAGTACAAAACATAGCTTCATACTTGCTACTATGAAGAAAATTAACTCTATCCCAGCCAAAATCAGCACATAAATTAATACTCGCTTAATGTAGTTACAAAGGCTAACGCTAATGGATAAATAGCTGGTAATAGCTTCACTCTTAATTCTGTGGATGTGCAGTTAGGCTTGTTTTTTCTCCCTATTTTAGTATAGTTAGATATGTAAGTTAGCTAGATTTGAATCTTGTTAATTATTTTTTAAGCTTCAGAAACACAGAATGAAGATAGGCCTTTTCTACCACTGAGGTGCTATTAAATTTGTGTTATGATGTCTATTTAATGCACATAGTTCTTTGACATCCCTCAAGAAAATATTTTAAACATCAGTGCCACTGTTAACTTCAAAATACTGTAAAGGAAAGTAGATACAGAGGATTACAGTGACAAATATTTCCTTTCTCTCATTTATTTTTTTACATAGTGTAGAAAAACAAATTATTTTCTCTCTATATAAAAATGCTGAAGTCAGAGAGTAGAGTCTCCACCAGTTTCAGCTGCCTTTGATAGGACTACTGAAAATATAAGCCAGAGAAAGTAATTGAAATAAAAAGTTGTTTGTTTGTTTGGTTTGTTTTTTTTTTTTTTTAAATATTTCTTCTTCGTGCCGAGCCAGTAAATGAAGTGTAAACTAAGTTGATATTTAAAAATATGAAGTTTATTTGGAATACTTTAATTATACATATGGTTACTTAGATGGGAAATTGAAATCACATTTCAGAGAATAATGATCACATCTCATGTCTCCTGTAAAGATTTCATTGCTTGTATTTTACATGGACAATGGGAAGGGCAGATACAATCCTCTGTACTGCCAGAAATAAAAAAGTAGATCTAAGTATACTAGGATTTCATCTTTCACAGGCTAGAATTTTAATCAGTGTAATATATGTGTAACTAAGGAACTGTTTCTCTGGGTATTTTTTCTTAGCTAATTTTAGAAATATATCCTCATTCATCAGTCTGATCAGCCATTTAATCCTTAAAGAGTCCAATCAAATTATAATTAACCTTTCAAACTAAACATGGGACTGATAGAATCTAATTCTCAGGTCTGGCAATACAGTGTGGGACCTGAAAGGATCTGATTCCTTGCAAGCAAATGCAGGGAGGGCTTCAGCCCTGTGCTTGCTACCGTGATCTCTCTTTTCTCTTGGTAGAGTCCTTCTTTATCCTGAGTAGATGTCTGTAGAGTCTAATCTGCAATTTGGTTTTCCTTCTGCTCCAGCAGACCTTGACCTTGGCATCAGACTCACCTGAGGCTTCAGCAGAACTCCCATGCTGCTTGCCATAGGGAGCTAAAGATTCAGTGTCAACAAGATGAACCTTTGCATGGAGGTGCACAGCCTTTAGTGATAGTGGAAGACCCACTGAAAGAGGGAAGAAGGTGCATACCATAGGACATTTTCCAGTTTTGATAGTGTTTTTTTTTATTTATTTGTTGGGGGTTTTGGCTTTTTATTTCTGTTTTTCTTTACATTCTTTACATTCTTAAATTGCTTATTATATAAAGTTAACAGATTTTTTTTTTTTTAAAATAAGTGATTGGTTTACATATCAGTATTAAAGTCCTTTTAATATTTGCAGATACTATAATTTCTTCTGCCTCTCAGCTAAAATATATATTCAGACATTTCCCTCATAAATAGGGATCATTCCACTTCCCTATTTAATTGTCAGCAATTTAAATGTCTCTTTTCTGAGACATTGAACACAACATACTAACAGGAACACCAGAAGTAAGAAGAGAGGACATACGTCCCACTCTGTGATATATCTACTCTGATGCCTCCCCTTTAGCAACTTCTTTGCATTCCTACACAGCAACATATATCTAACCAAACTGTCTGTCCTTCAAAAAAACACTGCCAGCAAACAACATCCCACTCCCACCTTTTCTAAAATGCATGCAGAGACATGATACTCTTCTCTAATTACTAAAGAAAGCATGTGGGTATTGCCTGAAACTTTTCATTGCATGTACCAATTTCATGTACTCTTCACTTTTAGATTTCAGAAGTCATTGTCCCTTTTGCTGTGTTTTTACAGTGTAAGGTTTAGCAAAGGAACTAGCTGTGGTTTGCTTACAGCCTGAATCATTGGTCAGCTTCTGTGCTTTAAGTGAAATATAGCTGGTTTAATTTAATGCCCTGTTAATAAATATTTAACTGTCTTTGGACTACTCCTTAAACCCTAAAATGTCCCTAACAATCCACCAAGTCATAATTACCAAAAATACTTCCTTGCTTCGGCCATATATATAAATAAGCAAGCAAAGCATGAATAGTGGGGTCTGTGTGTCCATCTACATGTTTTACGTAGCATGCATTTGTAGTATCCCCAAAGGATGCATGCTTGCAACATATCCGTAAAACACGGATACAGAGAAATATCAACTTTGTCCCTTAGAGTAATGGCTCAAAGTTAAACCACATGTAGATGGTTCTGCAAGCTTGCATGTGTTTGGCATTACTGGGAGCAGGTGTTGGGCTGTGTCAGGTCCCAGGGGTGGCCGGGCTGCCCTGGGCCCGAGCAGGGCTGAGCCGGGTTTGCCAGGCACCCTGCGGCCACATGCCCATTGCCCAGCCTGTCTGAGCTCCCCTCTGGGAGTGCCGCCGGGGAAGGGGCTGGCAGCCCCAGGCCGTCTCTGCCCCACAGACGGCCCTGGGTGTGCTGGTGGGCAGATATCACCTCCTCCTTGGGAGCAGGCAGGGCCCCGGGGGGCACAGGCAACCCTGCCCTGCCCTCACTGTCCCCCTGCCCAGAGCCCGGGAGCCACAGCCTCATCAGTAGCCTGTGCCCAGCCGTGGCCCTGGTGGGATGTGGGCTCATGCCAGCACCTCCCCTCCATCCTTGGCTCCTGGCGGGAGCCCCCAGATGGCCCTGGACCAACTCCCTGGCTCTGCCCACAGCCTACAGGGGTGGGAGGGTAATGGCAGGATCCTGCATGCACTGAGGTCGCTTTGGCTCCCCCCCTGGGAACTACATCCAGCCACGCTCCTTGTCAGTACCAAGGAGGAGAAAGCAGACACAAGATATATAGCATAACATCTTCCATTCTGTTTGGTGGCTTAAATTCACCCACACTGACGTTCTGGCAATGGCTGGCAGGAGGAAGTTTGGAGGGCCTGACCAGGCACGTCACATGCAGCTGGGGTTGTTGTGCTCAGCCGCACTCACCCAAACCTTCTCTGTGATAGTCAAGTGCTTGTGAGGTCTCCTAAGCAGAGGTGTGCCTCTTGCTGCTGTTAGATTTAGAGCTAATTTGGGGTTAAGCATAGGTCTGTGTTCAGGTTCAAAATATATTGTGTGTACATTGTGTGTTGATAGACGCAGGATTTTGTCTGTATGTCCAGGTTTCTGATTTTGTCTCTGCAAAGGAAGAGGCAGAGCAATTCTGACAGGAAAAGAAACGGTATTTATGGAGCTGACAGGATTATGCAAGGAAGATGAGGACATAGAGGAGGCTGGAGTGAAAGAAAAGGTAGCAGGGATGAGGCTGAGGGGGCTTTGGCTCTGTGCGAGCATAGGGTGGCCCTCTGCATGCACTGAGTCTAGAACACATTTCACTTAGAGGAAAAAAAGCCAACAGAAAGTAGTATGCATGTAGTCAAAGATGACATCAAAATGTCAACAAATGGAAACTGAAATCAAATTGCAAAACTGATCCTAAGCTTGAGGTTTCATAATTTTGAAATGCTTAACTTCACAATCTAGATCTTTTTTTCATGTAATTTTTTAATATAGAAGTCCAAAATACTCCAGGATAATGTTCTGAATTTCTTATCTTGAATGTCACAAGATAAAAAGTGATGGAAGAAATATATTCCCTCAAACTGTATTTCAGAATAATTTATCTTCATGCCAATCACACTCTGACAAAGCTAAATTCATAGTTGTATTACTGTGGTGTATTTGATACGAAAGAGCCTTTCCAGGGCATGGGAGTTAACAGCCAATACAGACCCATCTGGTTTAGTAATGAGTTGTTAATTGGGAATACTTATAGGAGAGTTAAGGCTATCTGCACATCCAGACTGAATTAGAACAAGAGATCTGAGCCATTTTGGCTTAGTCAGCAAGTGATGCAAATAGGTATAACCACATCAGACTTATTTAAGTGAATCAGGTGGTTGTGTCTGATGTACACACGCCTAGATGCTTGTTTAACCTTGACAGTTAAAGGGACTTAGAAACATCTGAGTTTATCAAAACGTATAGTATCTAAGGGCATCTCTGTGCTGCACCACTGAGCTTTTTACAAATAGAGCTAAACTAACATTAGCTCGAGATATATCATGATGTACAGTGTAACGCAGTGAAGACACTGCTACCAGACC
This sequence comes from Podiceps cristatus, assembly GCA_000699545.1. Lineage (NCBI taxonomy): Eukaryota > Metazoa > Chordata > Aves > Podicipediformes > Podicipedidae > Podiceps > Podiceps cristatus. The sequence goes on from KL265462.1 coordinate 5,927, forward strand.
CAGGCTGCTATAAATTTCAGCCCAAGGACTCATATGCACTGCTCAAATGCAGTACCGTCTTGTCATGGCTGTGTTTGCCCAGCACCTGGACTACCTCTGCCCTGCATTCCAAGATTTTTGCATTATTGACAGTGCTGGATGATATCCTTTCTCCTAAATTAATTACAGTGATATTGAATGTATCTTGTACAAAAGAATATCTTTAGTATTTTGCTCAGTGAACAATATTTTATACTCGGATTGGTGCTACCATAATTATATTGGAAGAGTGGTCAGTTAGCGACCATTGTAGTGTGAGGAGGTTAAGAAACATAGCTCTTTGAGCAATCTGTGTGAGAGGAATGGAGCTGTTACAAAGGGATGATGAATTTTTAAGCACTGGGTTACAATAACATGCTTCAGGTTCATCTGGGATATTGTGATTAGTATAGTCCTAAATCACTAGCCAAGGCTATAGAAGGCTTACAGAGTCAAGAAAATGAGCTATGTTAATAGTCCTTACTCAGGCGGATAGAATATCAGAACTGTTGAGGAACTAAGCATTACTGACTGATACGTGGAACATAGTAAATAAACTTAATGACTCCCAAAGGAAGTCGAGCTCATTAGAAATGAGAGTGAAGCAGCATTCAGCACCATGCAAGAGCTAATTTTCAAAAAGATAGCTCTGCTATATAGAAGGGCTTTTGCTTTAAAAAATTATTCTAGAACTTTATTACTAGTATGACTAAGAAAATAAAGCACTACATGCTCAGCTGCTCTCAGACAGTTCATGTAGACCAGGTCTCTTTTCATTAATAAATCTCTTTCCAATAAGTGGCAATTTCAGAAACCTAACTGCATATATTGATTAGGAACTTTTTTACCAAAAGGATTGTTTCGAAACTCTAAGCACGTTGGGCTAATCTTGTCCTTGATATTTCATATATATAGCGCAAGTCTCATCAAGACAGCAAGAATGTTACTAGAATTAAAATTTTCTTATCTTCTCTATACTCAACTTATCACAAAAGCCCCTATCATTTTTTCCTCCTAGACATAGCTGATCATTAGTTTGGTAGCTGGAGGCTTGGATTACATTTGCTAATTTAAGCCCACAGACTGGATAAGTCTTTAAAAGTCTCTGTCAGCTCTTAAGCCATTTGATACTGTCACAAACCTTGTATCAGGCTTGTTACCTGCTGTAGTAAACATGATGGACAGATAACTTTTTGAAAGATGTCAATAAATGAAGGTGAACTTGTGATGTCTTCATTTAAGGAAGAATCACATATAGATCAGTGCTAAAAAATATCCTGAATACTCAGAAAAGTATCTTGGCAGAGAATTGTCTCTTGTAATCCTTTATGAGATTGACTATGGAACAAAGGTGAAAATGGGGAATTAATTATTAAAATAAACAACAGGTGTTCTGGATGCTTTTCCATAAGACATTTATTTAGAAAGAGTAGATGATGTGAAAAATAAATGAAAAATTATTATGATCCAATTAGGTACAAATGAAATGAGGTAATGTGGTTTACTATTTAGCATTTTAAAAAGCTTCCTTTTTAAGTAGAGGAAGATTTAGTAACTTGGTATTTTCTTGAAAAAGTAGTCAGATGGGAACTGTCTTTGAAATCTGCAACATATTTGAATAGTCAAAAGTAATTGGACTCCATTATAACACGTAGTGCCTGCTGTGTGAGCCATTAGCATTCTCATAGTTCAAGTATATGCACTGATAAAATTACGATGAGCTAGCAAAAGCACCAACTCAATATTAATCCAGCATTTAGACAAATATTGTAATAGGATTTGCACATTTAAGGGGCAAATTATCCTCTCAGTGTGTGCTCTGTATATCTAGGGTATTAATACTGATGTGCATGGAAAGAAAAATACATCCATAATCACAATTACATTTAAGATTCAAATCCATATAGGACATGAAATTATAAAACTATTCATAATTTTTTTCCGTAGTTCTCAGAATCTGAAATGAGGATCCGTTTTTTTCTTATGTACTCTTTCAGAGGACTGAATAATGTTGAAGAAAGTTTCATGGGATTTTGTTTTTATTATTGCCTCTATCTGCATGTATAACTTTTTTCCCTTTTATGTCAGTGCTGAGTTACATTAATTACAGATCTTTATGTAGTGGATAAACTGCTGAAATATACTATTGGTCCACAAAGATGCTGAACATAATTCTGTACTGAGTAGTCACTGCAGCTGAGCCAGTTATCCTAAATAAATGGCAACCTTAACTGGCCAATAAGCTAGCTCTTCTCCATTGCTAGCTGTACCTCTTTCTCCATGGACTTTGTCTTTTCTCCCAAAGCTCCCTACCATTATAAGAGGGAAGGCTAGTGAGTTTAGCCATATTAATTCTGAAATAATTATCTTAAGGAAAGGCATCGCTGGGTGAACAGCAGAATGGGTGAACGGCCTCTGTTTTCATTTGGCACCACAGAGGTCATTCAGCCTGCAATGTCAGTACAGTAGGCCTGGCACCTAGTCCATCAGGTAGGCTACTGAGCCAATTTAGGACTGACTGAGCACGTGGCTTCTATTTTTTTATCCCTGTGATGGCGAAGGGATTCAGTATTTGTCTTGCATCTCCTAAGAGAGGGAAAGATTTGCATTCCCTTAGGATCAAAGAAAAGAGAAGCTCAGGGGTCTTTCTTTCCATATATCTGTATCTTAAATCATATTCTTGCCATTACATGTGCACCACTGCAAAAAATTCTCAGTAACTTGATCACTGTTATAGATTGTGTCTCAATGTGAAGTTGTTTTGCACAAAAAGAGCGAACAGATTTTTATACACAGATATGTATTTAGATTTATAACTGAACTTTTCTGAGATGGAAATTTTTTGAAAATATACTTCTACCTATGCTTGGAAGTTGAATGCATGCTTTGATATGTAAGAAAAATGTCTTCTCTCACCAGCATTTCATACACAGAATATTGAAAAAAATCTTATGAAAACCAAGCCTTTAAGTCGAGTTTTATGTCTCTGAATGAGGTGTCAATGTACTTACTTTCAGAAGCTGTGAAAATGAAAATGTTATGATATTTTGCTATTCTAAACTTGTAGAAGGTCTTTAGAGAGGGAAAAAAAAAAAACAAACAAAAACAAACCCAAAATTTTCCAGTCACTTGTCTGCTCGAAGCCTGACCCTGGATAAGCTAAAAAGCACAAGTAACTGGAGTTTCTCTTTTCCCAGAGAGCCGAAGCTGAAAGAATGTGGAGTTTTCACCCAGCTCTATGAGATCCTGCTGCTTTGGTTGCTTGGCAGATTATCTGATTTTACTTGTCAAAAATCAGAATTCATTTGCTTCTAAATTGCTAGTAATTTGTGTTGGGCAGCTATGAGTATAGGTACAGAGCTGAGCTTGAGACCCTTGGAACTAGTGGCTTTACTGTAGTTTCACGTATCTGAGGGCTGAGCAACATGCAGGGATCTGTGAAGGGAATGCAGGGTTTACAAGGAGGGGGAAGTGGAAAAGGTGTAAGAAAGGCAGTTTGCGACGTGATTACTAGCTTGAGCAGCAGCTCCTCTTCAGTTAGCACTATTTATAATACAGAGAACTTCCAAAAATATTTTGTATTGTATTTTTCATCTAGAAAAAAAATACTCTGCAACTTTTCACTAATGAAAATAGATGAGGAAAAAATGGTAAGAAGCACATACTTTAAAATTTAAAGCAACAGAAGAAAAATCCAGAACTGTAAAAAAAGTTTCATGGTAGATTGTGTGTCTGTGCCCAGGGGCTGGTGGGTGGCTGCAGGGGCCTCTGCGAGGGGAGGCTGGGGCTGCCCTGAGCCAGACACAGCCGGTTCCTGCCAGCTCCAGTGGCCCCAGTGCTGGCGAGAGACTGGGTGAGGGAGGGCAGAGTGCTGCCCGGCTGTGAGGAGTCACAGAATGGTTGAAGTTGGCAGAGACCTCTGGAGGTCTCTTGGTCCAAGCCCCCTGCTCAAACAAGACCACCTAGAGCCAGTTCCCCAGAACCATGTCCAGATGGCTTTTCAATATATCCAGGGATGGAGACTCCACCATCTCTCTGGGCAACCTGTGCCAGTGCTCGGTCACCCACACAGTAAAAAAGTGTTTCCCTATATTCAGATGGAAACTCCTGTGCTTCTGTTTGTGCCCATTGTCTCTTTTCCTGTCGCTGGGTACCACAGAAAGTAGCCTGGTTGCTTCATTTTTGCACCCATCCTTCAGGTATTTATATACGTTGATAAGAGCCACACACACCACTCCTGAGCCTTCTCTGCTTAAGGCTGAACAGTCCCAGCTCTCTCAGCCTTTCCTCACAGGAGAGATGCTCCAGTCCCTTATTGATTTTTGTGGCCCTTCAGCGGACTCCCTCCAGTAAGTCCACGTCTCTTGCAGTGGGGAGCCCAGAACTGGACGCATTACTCCAGGTGTGGGCTCACCAGCGCTGAGTGGAGGGGAAGGACCACCTCCCTCAACCTGCTGGCAACACTCCTCCTAATGCAACCCAGGGTACCATTTGCCTTCTGTGCACCAAGGGCATGCTGTTGGCTCATGTTCAACCTTGTGTCTACCAGGACCCCAGGTCCTTTTCTGCCAAGCTGCTTTCCAGCTGAGCATCCCTCAGCATATATTGGTGCATGGACTTTGACCTTCCATTCGTTGAACTAATCTGCATTAAAGCTCAGTATTCAATGTCCCCTATGCCTCCTCTGTGGGAGAGGAGATGCCGACATGCTGCTGCTGATTTAAACTTTCTACTTCCTCCTGACTTCTTCTGTTTGGAGGCAGCCACACTATGGATGCAAAGATAGCAGGGTTTAAAGCAGCATATGTTCCTGCGCACACACTAGAAGGGTAAAGGAGGATCATCACTGAAATGGAATTATTTTTCTCCTCCATACCAGAGTCCGTAACCATCTGCCTTCTGAGCTTCAGTAAATTAATTTTGAAAATATCCTGGGGAGAAGTTGTCTTACTTGTCACGTTGTCTTACTGTGACCCCCTGCCTGGATTACTAATTTGCAGAAGCAGTGGGAGTCAGTCTCCTAGGATTCATGGAAAAATCATTAAGTGGCGTGATGAGACACTGACCAAAAGCACTATCCTTTTTCTTCCTAAGGAAACAAGGCTTATATAAACAGTGGAAACGGAGGACAGGCAAAGCACAGTCATGGGTTCTACTTGGTAAAAGCTGACCTGCAAGGTTGCAGGTGCACAGGTCCGTACCCTCCTCCCCAGCATCAACCTTCTTTCATGCTGGTGGGGCTCCGTTGTCCCTCCTCTTTTAGCAAATGCTCTGTGCTGAACATGCCATCTTCCTTTGCATGGGTTCTGCCGTACCTGTGAAATGCATCTTTGTATCCTACCCAGTCAGGGGATGTCGCGTTAAAGGGCAAGGCAATTTGGCAGAAAATAAACCCCGTTGCGTTCCAGCTTGTCCTCAGATATCAGAGGGGCCGGGGGTGGCTAGGCTTAGATTCTGAGTGATGCCCAATTTTTTCTGTGTTACAATTCCGGTTGCGTTCAAAGTATTGAACTCTCACGATTACGGATACACTCGTAGCACTGACTTGGTGGCCTTCAATGAAACTCTCACAGCTAGATTAGTGAATAGTGAAGTTTATTGAAGCAACAGATGCACAAGTTCTTTTGGATTGCCGGTGATAAAATTACTGCTTGCAAAGCATGTGCAAATACCAAAAATGTGAGTGATACAGCCTGGCTACAAACACGTTAAGTTATAAAGCAACTCTATAGAGATTTCTAAGTTTCCCGGGGAAGCACCTGGTATAACCAAGTGTTCGAATTGTACCCAAAGGCGTCCCTAAGGGGGGAAAGACAGGCTCAGCCCGTTGGCTGATCCCAGATGTCAGAGGGGGTCTGCTATGGTATCTTCCCTAACATCCTTCCTCTCTTAAGCCATTTTTATATTGTTTGTCCTTACAGGTGGAGCTTGAGTGACTCTAGTCATACATACCTCTATTGTAATTGGTGTAAATGTTTCTCATTTACTTTTAAAGGCATAGACTAAGAAAAATTCAGAGC
>KL265463.1:0-49125 GCA_000699545.1 Podiceps cristatus
GACCGGGGGAAGCGGGGCGTTCTCTGGAAGGTGCCTCGTCGTTCCGGTGAGCCGCACCGAGAGCGGGGAGCTCGCAAAACCGAGGCTGATGTGGTAGTTAACGGCACCCTTTTTTGAGTCTGAGATACGGATGCGATGAGAAAAGAGGTGTCGCTCAAAGCGGGGATCTTCAGGGACTTATCTTTTTACAGATTTTGTTCTAACGACTGATTTTTAACTTTTTCTGGTTTCACGGTAGAAATATTTGTTGAACTACTTAATTCTTATAGTGTAATCTGGACTGGGATACTAGCGTGCTAGCCTCCAAGAAGCAAGCAGTTTCAGGTAAAGTGCCAACGGTGGCACTTCAATCTTAAATGTATGAAATGCTGAATAGTTCTTTTTCTTGTGACTCTTATCCCCTAACTGTGCCTGCTCGTGTCAGACGCGCTGACCACAGCACTGTGTGCGGTAGTTAGAGGGACCTGTTTTCCACTAACTTGAGGGAAAGTCTGCATTAAGTTGAATGCCAGTAACTGTACAGAGCTGCAGCTCTGAAAAGATGTGTTTTCATCCCCTATAGTGGTGCTAAGTTATTTTAAAGTTCTGAGAAAACCAAACTGTCAATAATCGAAAGAGATCGGAAGGTAATACTAAAAGAAAAAAAAAAGGCTGTTAGTATCTGTGCTACTTGTGACTAGGAAAGGATGACCTCTTTAGTAGACCTTACGGGATTGTGAGGGTTGGAAAGCAGCCACTGCTTGATGTACCTCTTTGTTGTAGAGAGGAAGTCATGGTCGTGCTGAAGATTTCATCTTTCCTTGCCATTTATGCCTTGGTCGTGTGCCAGATGGATAGCTTCCAGGCGGCCCCAGTCAGGTAAGAAGCTGGTCCTGTTGCTGACTGCTATATCTGAACGGTACAAAAATACTAAATATTCTTTAGAGATCTAGGAGGGAAATAGACTACAGTGAGTGAGACAGCTGGCTTTTTTTCTTGATGCTGTTTTTGTGGCTTTTTAATGGTGTATCTAAAACACCTAATGCTGAGCGTGAGGTGTTTACGTGTTCACAGCAGTGAAAGGCACTGTCAAAACGGCAAACCCCTCTCTCCTCCGCGCGGCTCTGCAGCAGTCTGGGTCTTATTCATCCTGTTTGCTTGCCTCTGCGTAGACCTGGCTTGGAGTCCATAACAGATCGAGTGACGCTCAGTGATTACGAAGCTCGGAGGTTATTAAATGCGCTGGTGAAAGAGTTCATACAGATGACAGCAGAAGAGCTGGAACAAGCCTCTGAGGGGAACAGGTAAGGACGGCAATCCTGGGGCAGGAGAAGGGCAATGGGCAGGTATTACGTGTTTGATATTTAGCAAAAGCCATCTGAGCAAACCCTCTGCAGGTCAAGATATTTTTTTTCTTATGCCTAACTGTGATCACGACTAGTAAAGGATGATACTGCAGAGACATCCTCATGTTGGTATCAGGAGAATGACTTCTGCCTAGTTAACCTGCTTCTATCTGTCTCTTACAACTGAAAGTGGAGGGCGATTTGAGCTTGAATGAGGGGGTTGTGTTAAAATAAGGCAGCAAAAGGTATGTCTTCCTAGTGGGAGTGTTAGGGGCCATTCAGTCACTCTTGGATTCTCTGTCGTGAAAGTGCATGCTGTTGTAAGGCATGGGAAGTCCTTGGCAGAGGGGCCCTGCTCCTCCTCCCTCATGCACGCAGCACCGCTCTCCCCCCTAGAGCAAAGGCATGCAAAAGCGTTTGTGTTATCCTAACAGGAGTTGTATTGCAAAGCATGGTGGTGATGTATGGGAGACCGAGCAGCATGCTGAATACACGGGAAGTAAAGCTTCCCGACCCCTGACTATGAGCATCCAAAAGGCTAATGAACTTGCTTTTCAATGAAGTGGAGTTCTTGAAAAAGAGTGTTTTCCCTCTGACTGCATTTGTATGAACCTTCCTTGCATGGAATGTGATGTGGAGGGGTTATTTTCTTTATTATTTTTTAACTTTCCTAACTGTAGATATTTATCTAGGGAAGAAATGCATGAACATGCATGTTTGAGATTACTCTTCCTTTGGGCATGTTTTTTTTCCCCCCTGCAGCCTGGATAGACCTATTTCCAAACGCTGTGCCAGTCTGAGTACTTGTGTGCTGGGCAAACTGTCTCAAGAATTGCACAAATTGCAAACTTACCCTCGCACTGACGTCGGGGCTGGAACTCCTGGCAAGAAACGGAATGTGCTGAGTGACCTGGAACACGAACGCTATGCAAACTATGGGGAACCCCTAGGAAACAACTAGACATGCTTATTTCTCCCTTTCTCCCCTTTTTTAACCTGATGCATGTGGATCTAATTTTGATTGCTAACTTTGCTATGTTATTCTGATTCTGTTTTTGACAGAGAATGTTTGAGACGGACCTAATGTTAGGAAGACAGAGGACATAACATGCATACGAAGCTAGGGGAAAAAAAAATAAATAAAAAATGAACAGCACTGCCTTGAGATTTCAAATGATTCTCTTAGATAATGATTAAAAAAAAAAAATCAAAACAAGGCTCTTCATTTCTGGCTGCTGAACGTATAAGTAGACTCTTCTTTTGTGCCTGCCCATGCACTTGTTCAATAAACCTGTTTTTTATAAGGATTAGATCTGCTTGGTTTAATAACTTGTTTTAGAATGTGAGACTTCTAGATATGGCTAGAAATATTTTACAAATTTTCTTAATGTTTGAGAGAGGCAAGGCTAGTAATTCTAGAAAAGTTGAAAGAGAACTTTGGAATGATACATATACATTGATATGTACTGATGTAGTTAGGCATGCATGCAGTTCTGTTAGTAAGGATCCTGAGAAGCAAAGGAATCGGGAAAGGCTCATACAGATTTGCTCAAACAAACTAGAAACTTAATCCTGTTTAAAACTGGGTACTGAACAATTCCAGGTAAGAATTTTGTGTTCTTTTCCTTTTTCGTTCTTACCCAAGTTTTGGATATACTAGTGTAAAAACCTATTGTGAAGTATCTTTAAGATATTTGTGTTAATTCAAGAGAATATAATGTAGATGAATTGTAAATTAAGAGGCAAACCCCATGTGTCTCTACAGTTCTTCTGTAGCAGCACTGCATCTATCTTGTAGTCAGAGGTCTATTCCAAAAAACTAGCATCGCTGCTACGAACAGTATTTGTTTTTAACATTAATGAGCTGTCTTGAAATGAAATGCCTCTTACTGCAAGAGAGCCACTGCTTTAGTAAATTGCTTCAAGCAGGGACTGTATGAATGTGCGTGCCTGAAGTCCCCTGTCTAGCAGAACTATTAGCTGTAGGCTGAATTCCGAGCACAGAACTAGTTCTGTTGAAGTTGGTGAACTAGTACCGTGGGGGCACGGCCAGGCTGCTTTAGTAAATTGCTTCAAGCAGGGACTGTATGAATGAACTGTAGTTCTGTCTAGCAGAACTATTAGCTGTAGGCTGAATTCCGAGCACAGAACTAGTTCTGTTGAAGTTGGTGAACTAGTCCCGTGGGGGACCGGACAGGGGTCTAACTCCGGGAACAAGGGGTTCCCATTACATAGAAGGAAGCAGTATGTCTGTGTGGCTCAGCTGCTGTGCAGGTGCAGCCCTGCCGGCGTCCCTGACAAAGCTCCTGTAGCTGTCAGCGATGCTGGGATGTCATGTGTTTGCTGGGTGTTAGGGAGCATAGGCCTTGAGAGGACTTGGAGATCAGTGCCTGCTACCGTCCTTCAGCAGCGCTACAATAAAGGCACAGATCTAAGCTTTTGGAGGAAGCTGGGTTTGGTTAAATGCTCTAGGCCTGGACCTCCTCAGCACCTCTGGTCATCACGACTTGCTAGAGGCAGATAATGGCTCAGGTGTTGCTGAAAAACTGTCTCGGTTCAGTCTTCAGTCCAATTGCCCAAGAAAGGAAGGGCTTGGCCACCCTTTGTGAACGGAGCCTCATACTTAGAAAAACATAAAGATGCATCTCTTAGAGCTTGTAAGCTGTGCGCAGAGGTCGCAAAGGCCCGCTGCGCAGCAAGCCTGCTTTTTCTTCTGTAGAAGAACCTTTCCCAGGCGTAGCATCCCTTACCGACATTTCATTGTTTGCAGGGTAGATACTTTGGGAACTAACTCTTGATTTTCCTTTTGAAAAGCAGTGTAACAGCACAGAAGAGGGCATGCAACACAGCAACCTGTGTGACCCATCGTCTGGCGGACTTCCTGAGCAGGTCGGGAGGAGTGGGCAAGAACAACTTTGTACCAACCAACGTGGGATCCAAGGCCTTTGGCAGGCGAAGAAGAAGCTTTCAAATATAAAACGCTGAATGATAATGTGAATATGGTAAATACATTGCAATAAACAATCTGCAATGTAGGCAACCTGTGGCATTATCAGAATTTTAAGTTTGCAGATGAATAACAGACCTACAGTGAAATCTGAGAAAACAGGGCAAGTAATAGAATAAAAAAAGATGTTACAAATAACAGTAGCATGTTTAGACTGAAGAAGAGCTTTTATGCATGTTCTGCTTAGTTAAGTAGCTTCACTGTGCATTAATTAAATGCAACAGTTTGGTTGGAATTATTTGCTTATCTTACCAATAACATTTCATTATCAACGTATCAGTAACTCTGGTTTTCTTTCTTTCAGATTGCCATGAAACTGAAAATTCAACTTTAATTTCTAACAAAAGCAAACTCTTCTCCATAAATCAAGACAGCCAAAAAGAAGATTAATTTTGCATCCTAATATTGAAACTGTTTTATTTAATACTAATGAAAACACTTCTGTTATGTATAGTACAAGAGAATCTAGTTATCAAAGTTAAATTATTGTATATTCTTTTTATATGCAACTCTATTTCAAATAAAATGTGACGGCATCTATTATTTATTTATCTTCCAGCTTATGTGATTCATGCTACTTCTCCTGGCACTACTGCCAAAACTCGGGGATGATACTAAACTGCTGCCTGGCAAGGCATATGTGTATTATATGGTGTGTGCTGTGCCTTGATGTAAAACACTTAACCTGATTGTACAGTATGTTTAAAAAACCAAACAGACACTTCAATATTGTATCATTTGTGAATTTACGCAGAATTAAAAGAAGTATTTTAGATACACTTGGATTGAGAAACTGATTTTTTCATTTGAACGCACTTCTGCAACCACTTGTCCTGAGCCAGCATCCTTGCAGGTCAGGTGGCCCCTTGATCCGCTACAGCCTCATTAACTACGAACACTAGGATTTGAGTCAAAAGGTCAGAACAGAAAGAATATCTGCCTCTTAGATATATGTTCATAAAGCAGTAGCTCAGAAAAAACTCTAAAAGACACTACTTAATGGGATGCTAGGAAAAAAAAAAAGTTACATTTAGTAAAACCATAGAGAGAAACCTCATCATGTGTGGCTGAAGACTTAATCTTTTTACACTGGCTGTAGTTCAGATGAAATGGCCTGATGTACTTTGTAGTGTTTTTTTGTCTAAGGTCAAAAAAGTGAATTAGAAAGGAAGAGAAAAAAAAAAAAAAGAGCTATGGAAATGTACATTTCCGTTAAGCAATCCTGAGACAGTCTATTTAGGGATCAGGGATAAATAATTAGTGTGAGTGGAGAAGAGGGTAGTTGGAAGCAATCCATGGACTTGTAAGTGAGGCTGCCAACTTCCTCCTCAAAGCTGCTGCTGTTTCAGTTTAGTAGCTGAGTCAGATACTTGTTTATATTTGTTTTGTACTCCACAGCCAGACTCTAAAATCTGCTTCATCAGTTCAGATGAAGATCACCTCGCTGTGCAAAGTAGAGGTTAAGGCTCTCATGGTCTCTCTCTCTGTCTCTGCTGCAGGTGCAATAGCAAAAAGAAACATGGTCAACCAGCCATAGGCGTAGCCAGTAAGGCCGTCCGGTGACGACGCTTCTATACCACGCTTGTTCGTGGCTATGGTTTTACTCCTTGGGAAACGTTTCAGCCCTGGTAAGTCAGTGTACAAAGCAGACCTTGCAGAAGGCGTAAACCAGTTCAACGGGAACGGTTCCAGTGCCTAAACGGGAGAAGAAAGGATGTTCAGACTTGGCTTGAAAATCTTGCCCAGAGATATTCTAGTGCTTTTCCCGTTTTCCTCTGAAGCATCTGAGGCTGGCTGCAACCGGGTGTAGTGTACCTGCGTGGTGAACCGCTGCCCCGTGTTCGTACAAGGATCTGGTTGGGTAAGAGCCAGCTGCTGATTTTGGAGCCCAGAAGCATTCTTTGTCAGGTTTCAGGTATTTTTCCCCATTTTCCTTCGCACAAAGTGGGAGTCATATGCGGAGATCAGCTGGCTACCTCAGTAACACCTTTCCCTGTCATTGCGGAGCCTCTGGGCAGAGGTGGCAGGTTGTATCTTTGGTTCCCTACTACAGCACCCAACAGCTTACTCTTCTCCAAGATAACATGCCTAAGCACTTACTGGGATGAATGCGTGTAATTCAGTGATGTGTATTCAATAAGAAGCCAGGCAATGTTCGTGGGCCCCTTCTGGCTTTAAAGTCTAAATGCTCAGGCCGTTTATTTTTTCCTTTTACGGCCATTCTCTGCTGAGACACACCTGAGGCTGCTTCATGTAATTGTATGACAGCTGGAGCATCCATCTCTTCTAAAAACTATTAGAAATTCTTTGCAGCTTAACAAAGAAGTTACTCATGTTTTCTGTCGGCCAAAGGGATTTCCTCAGACTAATATTTTACGCCAAATCACCAACCTAACATGTAAACCAGGTTCTAGTAACCTTGGTGCTGGGTTTTACGTTGCCTGGTTGGAGGAAGGTTGGATGAAACTTTTTTTTTTTTTTTTTTTTGGGGGGGGGAGGAGGGAGGGGAAGGGGTGCTGTTTGTTTGTTTATTTTTTTCTTAGGAAGAAATAGTTACTTTTATTTCTCGAGGTCTATTGCTGTTGAATCTTCTGTCTTTTTTCTCATTAAGATTTGTATCTGCACAGCACTGCAATACACTCACCAAATAAATATGCCTGTAAAGGACAGAGGGCCATAATAGCACTATGAAAGCGAGGGTGCACAGGACCCTCACAGGAAGGTGAGGACCCTTACATCCTTTTCTGTGCTGTGAAGAGACAGAAACCCTTCACCACAAAAGTGAGCTGCTCAGAGCTTTAGGAGAAGCAGATTATTGGAACAAGACAGAACTAGAGGTGTAAACAATAATATTTAGATTTTTTAAAAAGGCTAAGGCAGTGAACATGATAGAAGGCATTGCTGAGCCACTAGAAGCTTGACAATTGCTTTGACTGACTGCGAACAAGTGGAAGAAATGGCTTCTATTTTTTAAAAGTACTGTTCTTGGTAATATTACCCAAACTTGTCAGCTCTTAAATAACCCCCAAACTTCTACCCCATGAGAAAATTTATTTCAGAATTAGCATTTAAAAAGGGAAAGTATGTTTCTAATGTACTTACCTTTCAATTTTAATTACATTGCCATTCTAAGCATGCTGAAAGCTGGCGGAGAACATAATGTTGGTGCAGTATGTGTGAGTGAAATCAGGCCCAAGTTACTTAGTATTCAGTCAGTCAAGACAATACAGGTCAGTCACGCACGAGTGTTTGTATTCTTGTTTCCGAGACAGTATCATCATGACTATAGTTTGGTTCTGATGTTTTTAGATGTCTGGCAGTGTGTGATTTCTTTATCAATTAGGGGTTTTTAAGCTGTGTGCAAATGAAAGCTTTGGGAGTGTACTTTGCCCGTAAAGGCAAATGGGGAAGAAATTTCTGATAAGGAAATATTTCAGGAAAATTTATTGTAGACTGTCTTCACGTCATTATAGAGTTTTGGGGCTTTAATTTTACAGAGTATTTTCTAATGGTTTGGTTTTCCAGCACAAGTATGGACCAAGCACTGTGTGGGCCCAGGGAAGGGCATGAATTTTGCCCACTCCTCTGCTCCAAGCCAATGGCAAGTAAAAAGGCACCAACTTGTGGCCAGTGATTAAGCGCAGTGTGGGCACACAGGGATCCCTCAGGTGTGGTATGTACCCACCTGCTCCTGCTTTTCTCTTGTTCGTGGGTGAAGCTGCCAGCTGGATGTGGGTGGGTGAGCATGGGCTGATGCCACGAGGCAAACTCACCTGCCGGAGTGGGCTGGGGGTGGGGACGTGCGGGAGGGTGATGTTGGCTCCCAGAGCCTCCGCGCAGGGCCGTGGCACCGCATGGGGTATCAGGCAGGTGTGAGCCAGCTGGTGCGGTACCAGGTGATGAATGACAGAGGAGCTAATACAAACGTAAAACGATGGACCTTGGCAGCTGCCAGAACAGCTCACAGCCTCACAGGAGCTGTTCGGCTGTGAGCTTTTTGCCAAAGGGCAGGTAGCCTCCTGCTCCTAGAGCCGACTGAGTTTTTGGTTCAGGATCAAGCACCAGGACATCACTGCATGAATTGATAGAGCATCGTTTTGAAATAACCCTAGTGGACTTTCACTGTGACTCTCTTCAGATATTCTGATCCTTTTTTTTTGCCTTCTGTTAGTGGAATTTAATTAATCTTCCTGAAAGCTTCCATCATCTGCAGTGTGAGAAAGAAGCAAAGCTAATGCTATTGCTTCTGACACAGAACACTGCCAAAAGCAACTTCTAGCAGGCAGTAGTAAATTTTGGTATTGGTTATCTAATCCAGCATTGTCATGTCTCATTAGCAGACTGAACGTCTCTACACAGCGAAGAGTTCAAAGCATGCTGGGGAATTTGGGTCTGTGTGTTTTCCTAGAGTGAACTGTCTCAGGACAGGTGAATACCCGTTGGAGATGAATGGAGCATTTCAAGCTGGATTTCATCCATGCAACTTTGTTCCAAACTGGTGATGCTCACGGCCGCTGACAATCAGATGAATGCTGTCCTGGCCGCTGGAAGGGGTTCATGTGGCACATGCGTTTGCTGCCTCTTTACTGTTCTAAAAGGCACCACATCCTTCCCCTGTTCTGCACTGAATTGTCCTCTGCTTTGGATGCTCCTTATGCCTTTTAAAGTTGTTCTTTTCTGCATAAAATGTCCAAGGAATATAGTAACACCACCACCCCCCACCACCCCCCCCCCGAAAGTACGTAATTCCCGTTTCTAAATTACGCCAAACATTGCAATATCTTTTCTAGGAGATTTTCAATCCATCCTTGGAGTAATAAGAATCATTGCAATATTTCTCTTTTCTTTCTATTCTTGGCTTTATCACAATTCTTGTTTGCACCAATTATTATTTTGGCTGGGGCTGCGGTGTGATCCCAGCTAACTTATTAGGGTCACCTCTACAAAAGCAACTGTTGCCTTTAAAAGTCTGAATGTGTACGTCTGGGCAGGCTTTTTTCCCCCTAATGCATGAGAAAATACTCATGGATCCCACTTGGTACTTGATTACACTCATATTGGCTGTCCACAAATGATTATAC
This sequence comes from Podiceps cristatus, assembly GCA_000699545.1. Taxonomy (NCBI): domain Eukaryota; kingdom Metazoa; phylum Chordata; class Aves; order Podicipediformes; family Podicipedidae; genus Podiceps; species Podiceps cristatus. Next base: position 9,414 of record KL265463.1, read on the forward strand.
TTTTGCTGATTTGGCTTTTCTATTTACTTCTGTTGTGTCACATTTTTTCTTCTTTTCAATGGCTTTTCCTAATAGCATCTTGTCACAGTAACACGAGGCACTTTGACATTGCATTAATCCATTCAGTGTCCATGAGGTACAGCATATATCATATATGCAAGAAATCCATTTGATTTCCCAATTGCTTTTTGAGACTCCGCGAGCCAGTCTTCTCTGAGGGGACTACATGGCAAGGAGCGTGGTCATCTGCAGGTGACAGTCATGTATGGTAAAGACATAGGTACCACAGTCTTGAGTAACCCTTACCAAGGTCACCTTGAGCAACTGCTCCCAAGATTGCCAGCAAACACAAGCGCTTGAGACGCCAGCAGCAATGCTGTAGAAAGGAAATTGCCTCGGGATGAAGCGAAGGAGAGGAAGCAATGAGGGCTTTAAGCACTAAACAATTTGTGCAATTACGAAGTGTGGGCGCAGTAAGCAGCGCTGTTGGTGAGCTGCCTGCCAGGCACCCCAGGCATTGCCCTGAGAGGCCACAGTTCAGTCAGAGCGCAGGAAGGTGGAGAGCACAGTCAGGTTAGTGTTTTCAGTGCGCTACCCTGGTTTTCTGAGCATGGTGTTTTGTCTCCTTCAGCGCTAGCCAAGTGTTGCTGGTGTTCTCTTACCTGGAAGTCCCCTCTGCCAGTTGGGTCAAAGGCTGGATGTCCCTTGTTTTAGGGCAGGTTGCTCTGGGGCAGCAGGTGCCACTGAGGCAGGCTGTGCCCCAGCCCCTCCGCGGCGAGGGAAGGTTGGTAACCCCTGCTCCTCCGGATTGGAGCCCCAGCCTTGTCCTGAGGCTGAGGTGTTTCCTCTTGGCCCCGGGGGAGCTGGAGCGGCCTCTCAAGGCTGCTTCCCACTGCGTGGTCTCCTGAGGTGCCAGCACTGTCATGGAGCACAGCTCCCGGCTGCTCAGCTCCTCTCACCAGCTCCCGTCCCCCGCAGCAGCTGGGCATGCTGGAGGGTGCCTCTTCCTCCTCTCCCAGGGCCGGTGGGGACAGCCCACTGTCCCCACCCTGGTAGCTCCCACTGACCCGTGTTTGTCTTCCCACATAGCTTTGCTGCAAGTCATGAATTGTGATCACAAGGAACACTTTTCTTTTGCTGTTTAGAAAACCAGATGTTTTGCTTACTTTTTGTTCGCTCCCTCTCAGGCTGTTTCTGCTCCATGAAAGAATTTCATCCTATGGCTATTTGGAGTCTTTATAGTTTCTTTGCAGCTTTGCAAACACTTTGGAAGTCCAAAGCAATCATGTCAACTACATTAATTTGCCCGTTATTCCACTGACATGCTTGAAAGGCTGTTATAGGTCTTCACTGTCTTTTGTGGAGGGAGCCAATTATTCTAATTAGCATATGTTCCTAAAATAGTTACACAGATAGATTATAATTCCATTTTTAGCTCATGATATAACCATGTATTTACATTGAACAACATTATAGTTATTATTACTAGCGGGTAGGAATGACCTGTTACTGCAAATGAATCCCAAGCAAGTGCACCGGGGGAAGGATGACAACACCAGTGCAGTGACTTTCAGGCAGCTTTTATCTGTGGAAGAGGCTCAGGAGCTTAGGGGTGCTTTTTAGCAAGTAAGTTCTCCTAGAGAGGCTGAAGAAGACAATGCTGCCAGTGACATTTTTCAGTATGCATGTGTTTTCCAAGCAAGGTTTTTACTCTTAGTTAATGCAGTCCTTTCCTCCTGGACTGGAAAACTCTTTTTTATTGTTCTATAGTTATAGTTACTATCTAAGAGTTAAATTGGTTATGAAAATGAATATTGATTTGTGTTCTTAATGTAATAGAAGCAGAGCATTAAATGTAAAAAAAAGTAATAGATCTGACCTTCAAATGCTGGAATTGCACAGTTTAAACAAAAACTGCTTTAGTTTTTGTTTAAAAGACTTACAGATAAGCAGACCAGGGACCAAGCCATTTGAAACACTTCTCATATATTGACAGTGAAGTCAAAGATTTTTTTCACCACCTTCATGCATTGGCTATTTCTAGTCCAAGCTTATTCCTGGTAAGTTTACACACTTCAGTGTGCAAAAGTTTTGTTTGCATTATGTGAAGCTACCTTTTGCTTCTTTTTTTCTAACTAGGGTTCTCAGAATGGACAAAATATTGTCCATATTGTACCTTTTTTCCACTAGACAGTGGCAGAGCTATGTGTTATCTTGCTCCTTGGGTGTCAAAGCACTGGTTTTATAATTGTGTATTTTAAAACCCCATGTGTTTAGTATTTAACTAACTGAAACGTCTTTGTGACTGAAGTTCTTGATAGAATCAGTGTCCCTATTCAGTTTTTCCAGTGACTTCCTAAAAGTTGATGGAGCATCGCCTTATATCAGCAGCATCTACAGCTGCAGCACCGGTAACTAAAGGCCTTTGCACTGTGTCCCATCTCTTGGTAGCACAGGTTGCCAAAGTGCCCACTCGCAGAAAGAAGAGCAGCCCTGGTAGCCTCGGGGTCCCTGAGACTTCTCTCACTGTAATCACCAGTATTTTCCCTCACTACAGTTTTGTCGCTTATTTGGCTGTTCCTTGCAACATTTGCAGAATCTCCACTTTATGGGCTGCCACTGCTGCCACTCTAAGGACAGGGCAGGCAGGATTTGAGGTAAAGCCCCTACTCTTACAAATGTTCGTAATTTGGCAGGTGAAATACACTTCTAGTTCAGGAGCTCTTGATGATATGTCAAGATCAAAGTTAACTTGGGTTGTCTCTCACAGCCAGCCAGTGTTAAGCTGATCATGCTCCATCAGCCCTCCTAAACTGTGCAAGAAAAGCGCTTTCTCCTGCAGCCTGTGGGATCTCTAGCTATGGACACCAGGCTTATCTTTTTTTCTTTTTTTTAGGGGCTCATTTTTTTTCCCTTAGGTTTTACTCTCTAATCAGATATTTAACCTGATGGGGCTTCACAAAGTACAGCCTCCAGCATGCTGATTACACACCGCTGCGATTTGTGCATCAGATGCTTTTTGCCATTTAATGACCTTTTTAACTTTGTAATTAAGTGAGACTAAGAAGCAATATCCCGTATGTCTCACAACTCACTTTTTTTTCCTCGAGATTGGTATATCCAGTTCCTGGCATTTCTCAGGTGAGCTGAATCTCTTTTACAGCACTCATGAGGGATCCTAAATTGATATCAATATAATGTGTACCTATAAAGCCCATTTATATTGCCACAGAAGTATGAAATGCCTTTAATGTAAATGAGAATCTAGACTAACGTTCTCATGTCTTCGTTTCAGTCTCAGGTAAAAATTACATCTGGGAAGAAAAGAGGGGAAGGCATTTCACTTTCTGTTTTAGTAAGGTTTTAGTGACTGCCTAGAAATTAGAACTACAAATGTGCCTGTTCAGAGAGTGCTTGGTAAATACATCTTCTAGAAGCTAGAGGGCAGGGGAGACACAGAAAGCATCTCGTATAACTCAGTTATCAAGAAGTGTTGCGTCAGAGTAACTTTCTGGTCTTTTCACATAAAATGGCACTTGCTGCTCAAGTTCAAAATGATTTTGTTCTCTTTCTGAAGAGAAGTGACTGAAAAGCAGAACCATCTGCATTTTTATCAGTTTTTCAGATGCTCTAAAGGAAAATTAATTATTTGTATTGCTATAAATGAAGGTGTTAATATATGCTTCCCATTTTTAATGCAGAACAGTTTAATAATAAGTTTAAATTCTGCGGGGGCTCCTATTATTAACTATTAAATAGAGAAGTACTGCTAACTATTTTAATGGAAAAGGTCAAAGGTAAGTTCATAGGCACAGGAGCATTGCCAGAGTGTAATAATCGTAGACTTCAGATTTTCACTTGTCTAGCTGGTCTGGTCAAAATATTTGGTAACTTTTCTTCCCCCCTACACAGTATTTCTGTGACAGTGGAATTCTGCTATGTTTTATGTTACAGTCCATGTGTCTACTAGTATAATACCTGCGTGAGAGGGATAATTGCAAACTTTTTGCAGTATAGACCAAGCCTTATTTTGTTTTCATTTTGAGAATAAAGTTCACAGGGCTTACCCTAAACGTGTAAGAGGAACAGAGCATCCTGAGCTGCTCTTTGGAAGACGTCCCCAAATTCTAGCATGTTTTGTTTTCAATTCAAAGCAATCCAGTCAGAGAAATGAACTTTGCCACAGTCTGTAAAGGAAACAAGATGTACGTATTGATTAGTTCATGCCGAGTTTCTCAGGTCAGTTGACTTTCTCTCTCAAACAGAAAATCAAAGGTACCGTGAGTCTGTAGGACTCCAGCATCAAAGAAAAGATTCCCTCCAGCCTTTGTGAACTGCTACCTTTTCCACAGGTTTTGTGCCTACAGCCAGATGGGTGGTGAACCACGGGATGATATTCCAGTAAACAAAACAGGACTGGTGGAGTAATGCAACTCCGCTGAATTATTCATTGGGTCCTGAATGATGCAGGGAGAGTTATTATAGCGAACACCGCTGAAGGTGAGAGCAGCACGAGACACAGCCCTGCCTGTGTGGTACCTCCGATCTGTTTTCCCAGGCAGGTATCTGCAAAAATGGATGTCTTGTCTAAGTGAACTGGAACAACCGTGTTCGGTAGCTTTCCATTACTCATCTAGAAATAGTCGATGTAATACCAAAAAAACAGTTAAGTGCATGCTCCTGTGCCATGGACATAAAATTAAAAGCATGTTCAAGTGCTTTGCTGCAAAGCAATGGACTTCTACACATCTTTAAAGAGAAGCACCTCTTCAGGCTTGCTGGCTCAAATCTGATGATGCCTCCTAATAAATGCCACAGATAACTACAGGACTTCCAGGTTTGTGCTGGGCTTGAATGTGGTAGTGATGGGTGGTATAAGAAAATCCATGAGCAAAATAGTGGGTGATACCGCAGGGTTTGAGAAACATGCAGCGCCATGAGGGCTGAGGAGTTACAGAATGCTGTTCAGCGAGTGCCATCGGTGCGGTGTACTCAGTGGGGCAGAACCTTTAGACGAAGTAGAATAAAAGCGTCTAAGTCAGGGCAGCATTGTGAATTGTGCAATAATGAGCCAAGGAAAAGCTGGAATACTCAAGCTTTCCCGCATGTGACTTTCTTTTAAACACAGTATTGATATAAAATCCAAGTATATAGTAATATGCAGATTATTTAACTCAGTTGATATCCCATTTTAGATGTCTGGCTTCCTTCTGACGGTGGTTACTGCTAAGAGCTGTTGTACTACTTGAAATTCCCTGAGAACAAGGTACAGATGTTGCTTCACCATCAAATGTCACAGAATATTTGATTTTTTAATCCTCCAAAGTTTTTAAAAATATAATTTACAATTTATTACAATGTTTTTCTTGTTCATTAAAGGGAAAGTAAAGCTTATTAGGAGGCCTTGTAATCCTAGAGTAAAATTTAGCAAAATAACCTGATACTCTGTCAGAAGAAGCCAAAAAGTTATTTGCTTTGCTACTGGATATCTAAGCATATGGCTGTTGGAATATGTGACTTTGCTTAAAGGCATTTTTTTTCCTAGTAGTAATTTGCAGGGGACTGATACATGGTTAGTCCTAAAAACACAGGTTTTGATTTAATGCAGTATTATCAGCTTCATGCAGTAGAAGACTGCTGTCTTTGCATTTTCTATAGCGGAGGTGCACGCTGCCTTTGCTGGCTTCATTTGGTGAGACTGTGTTGCTAGGCAGAGGCATGGAAAAGTTTTAGTGTTGTTTCCTTGAAATTATATATATTTATGTCTTGCCACTGTCATAGGCCTCCTTCTTCCTGCCTGATGAGTGGAGCTATCTACAGTACTGGGGTTTGCTACTTTATTCCCTGAGCTTGGCTTGTAAGAGATCATAATTTATGGGGAGCTTCAATGAGGGAGAGCAATGGGAAACCATTCATTTTAAAAAGTTATGTACTCATGACTTCTCCTGCACAATAGGCTTGTGATTTTTCACTTGATTTTTTGTGATATCGTTGCCTATAGGGCTGAAATAGAATGATGTTTAGTTACCGCTTCTCTGAACTTTTGACACTCTTGCTGGCTGTTTTCTCTATGTTATTCCCTATCCAGTCCAGATGTTTGTGCACATGAGCCGCCCAGCCATTCATCTTATTTTTTTTTGGATGGTAAACCTTGATTTTGTCTTATGACAGAAGACACTAGAATGTGGAGGCGACTCATTTTTTGGGGAAGGGCTCCAGCAGCTCTGTCATTCTTGCATGATTGGATGTGGTTACCGAGACCCACGATGCTCAACTACTGCATTAAAACTGACCTTGGCAGAGGGTATGTGATTTCTGTAGTGTTTCTCCAGGCTGCATTGGGTGCACTGTACGTGCTCCCGAGAGACTGTCACGAAGCTCGTGGAAACCCCTCAGGGTTGAGATTACCCGAGGTGCTCCTCCCAGCCTGGGCTTGCTGATGCTGCTGGAAGCCTGCACCCCCAATGGGTCTTGATGTTTGAAACCCAAATTCGGATCTGTTCTTCCCTTGAGACACGTGTTGAGAGGGTTACACTCTGCTTAAGTCTGACTGGTAGTATTTCCAAAAAAAAAGATGTTAAAAATGGGTTGATCACTCCTCTGGCCAGATTTCCAAACAGGCTCTGCATCCAACAGGTCTCACTGGGCCGCAGGAGCCAGGCTGCACACTGAGGCCAAAACAAGACAAAATGGGAAGCTTTTTCACAAAAGCTGACTTTGGGCTATCCTGACAAAACCCTTGTTAAACTCCTTGTTTTGGGCCACTGTGCTTGTACAGGTGGGAAGACCGTGCAGAAGCCGGGCCTCCTCGATGCTGTTGGGGTGGGTCAGGCTACCCGAGAAGTGAAAAGCTGGGTTTCCTCTAACAGCAGTGGCTTTATCCATTGCTTGTACAACACATTTTATGTTGTGAAGTTGCTGGGATAAATACGTGAAGAAGGCTGAAAAGGAGAAAGGAAGCCCATGGTTTCTAGTCAGAAGATTAAGAGCAAACTGAAGTGGTAGTTGTGGAAGGGCTTTGGTGAGCCTTACTGTAGGCACCTCCAATAGTCCCGTTGCTGTGGGGCAGGACACAGCAAGGCTGAGCAGGGATCATGAATGTGCATAAATGAGAATATCAAAAGTAAAATAGGAAGAGATAAACCTGAAAAGGCTAAAATCCAAACCTTAAATTCAAAGAGGGAAGATTATTCTGTTTCTTCCTCCTTCCAAGTTTTTGGGGAGCCAATTCTGGCCATATGGAGCAAGAAATGTGCCCTAATCTTAACAGCATTTGGGATGCTATTTAATTTGGATTGGATGCAATGAGAAAGAGAAAAAAAACGAAATCCAGGCTCAGCAGAAAACTGCATGAATGCAGTTCCAGGACACAACCACATCCGGTAGCCAGGGGAAAAAAAAAGCATGTTGGTGGTACCATTTGGAGTGCTAAGTGTCAATGTCAGTGCATACTGACCAGTCTGAGAGCTTACAATGAGAACAATTAATACCAGACTTCCGAGAAGGTGATGGAATTTGCCAAGCATCTGAAAAACAACCAGACCATTTTCAGGTCCTGATTATTTCCTAATGAACTGCTTGACCCCAAGGGCCTATAGCAGCCATGAAAGTCTGCCTTTCCAAAGCCTCTTAGAATAGTGCCATTCAAATACAGACATAATTACACCTCTCCTCACAATATTACATTTCAAATACTCTCCTACTAATCAGAATCACTGCAGTGTGTGAGGAGTGAAGAGTTCCTTTATCCTTACAGCAGAAAGCATCTGAACTGTTACAAGCTAAAGAAGGTTTGTAATAGAAAAGGCTAATAGAAAAGGCTTTGAGGCATCATCACAGTCACAAAAAGGGCATGAGCAAATCTGAGTCTGAGAGCGAGCGACAATGCTCTCCCTTTACTAGAAAAAACTCCGATGGAGAGTGAGTGAGAGAGAACAAGAATCCCCCGCCTCCCCCGCAGAAAAGCATGGCTACAGAAAAGTTGTGTATTTCAGCTTGTTCCCATGGCTTTAATCTTCTGACTTGCTCTAATTATTCCTATTCAAGGCTGATTTATGTTTGGCAACCTTACATTAAAAAAATGTTCCCTCTAACAGAACAATACTCATACTTGCAGGCAGGACGAGGGGAATACGGCGTCTTCAGATGCAATGTGAACTAGCCATTTGGCCAAGGTTTCCATGAAAATCTCTCTGATACTGTCTGTGCCTACTGGTTTTTCCTTATTTGCAGTAGGCCCTCGGTTTTCTGTCTCCCTTTGGTGAAGAGCGGAAGTGTTGACCTCATAAGGGATTTCTTCCAGTTTGCTTCCCAGGGTCTTTTTTGGTACTAATACTTGATTTATTTAACAACTGCATGTTTTTTACACAAGCAGTATGTAACACAGTAGTAAGCCTGTAAGAAGTTTCAACCATCTGTACTGTGTTACGCTGTGACATTCAGAGCTCTGCCTTCCAGAGTGGAGTATGAGTTTTTGTCAGTCCTACTCGGTGTCCTCACATTGGGATGGTCACCTCTCAGGTAGGAGGAGGACACGTCTGACAGCTGTGTAACTGGGAAAGCCTGTTAAATCCCAACACCTCATAGAAAATATGTTCCTACAAGTTCTATGAAAATCAGCTTCCAGGTGGTTTCCTACTAAGGGAAAGGTAAGGAATTAGCTGCTCTCTTTTACAGAAACTGCTGGTCACTGTGATCTGGAAATGAGCTCGAGGCGTGTGGTGGAAGGAAGCAGGGGAGCGTAATGGGTGTAGCAGGGCACATGGTAAGGAACTGAGATCAGGAAGTGTAATAAACAGCCCGGAAACCTGCAGGGAAACAACCTTGGCTAGTTCTGCTGCTCGTGCACAGGTAGGGACTTGGCAGTTTCTCTTCAATGGACATGGGTGTGCATTCACAGCACAGAGGTGGGTCATCTGGGGAGGTGACCATGTTTTCAGATAAAAAGCAACTGGTAGTGGTGATTTGATCATGGGACGGAAAGAGCGCAGGAAAAACAGGGAGCTGAGCTGGAAGAGGAGCCTGCCGTTGTAGCCATCGGGCTCCAAAGGCATTGCTTTGCTTCGCAGGAGGTGACTGATGTGCCCGTTGTCACCTACACAAAGAAAGATACACAAGCAGCAAGTAAATCATTATTAAAACGAAGGAAGAATTAGTAATGAGCAAGATATACATTCATGAGTGTTACTGCAAGGAGCTTTACAGAAACAGCCTGCAAAGTTTGAGGACTGTAACCATACACAGAAACAAACTGAGCTGGTTTGACTGAAAGCCTGTAATTTACTAGATTAACAGTTTGCAGAGATATGGTTTGGTACTAAGTGAGGGTTGCTAACTGAAAAAAGAAAAATATTGCTCAATAGATATTGATTTGTCTAATTATATACAAGATTTATTTAAAGCAGAGGCCAGTCTGCTTTAAAAAAAAAATGTAGTGGGTGTGTCTGAGTGCATTTGCTGTTGGAAGCATCAGATTCCCACATGTGGTATCATTTAGTTGTTTTTAAAACACATAAGAAGGAATACATTTATTGATACGAAATCATCTTATCTTTGATATAGTACAGGTGATCCCAGGTTATGTCTATGGTGCTATCAGAATGGCGTTTGACATAATGAGGGAAATTTTATATGCTCCACGGTCATTAGTATTTCTGAGTAGAATAATGAGAAAGGGATGAATACCAAGGAATTTGATGGTTGATCTGTGGAAAGGGCTGTGGTTCTGCATGGCACAGGGGGTGAGCTGGAGCCGTAGCTGCGTGGAAGCTCTCCAGGGATGTTTTCCTGGTCCCATTTTGTCTCCATGTGTTGTGGGGACTGTGGGAATTTGGTTTCTTATGAACTCACTAACGAAGAGTGGTAGATGACAAACTCCTGATGGAATTTTTTTCCCAATTTTCATTAACCTCTGTATAGATATTATTTTATTTAAAATAATCTTGATAGTATCTATGAAAAAGCTGGGGGGGTTGCAACAGCAATTAAATACATTGTCAAAAATGATAAGCAGCCTGGTGTCTCGGGAAGGTAATTAACACTGACCAATAATAGAACAATAATCTTAATCCAGAGCATTTTGCTTCTCAGGAGCTCTTTAAAATGGATGGATTTTGGAGATCAGGCAATTTTAGAACAAGATAGTTAAGCAATAGGTGCTATAAAGTATCTCCATTTTAAAAGTCAGTGTCTTACTGGTGTAATAATGGCTGATAGCCAGCCAGCAAGAAATGTGATGTTAATTAGACATTAATAATGGTGTATGTGCAAAGCCATGACTATTTTCCTAAATTTTGGGTATCAGAAAGATTGGGAATTGTATTCAATATTAGGTGATGGCAGTTGAGTTTAACAATCTGCATCAGTGCTGGTTGTGTGTTGTGGGTTGTCCACTGCAGAGAGAAGACATGGCAATGCTGACTGTCGTGAGCAAGATAGGGTTTGAGAGCTTTGTCTTTAGATTATATCACCTTAAGTCTTTTATTACCTGGGAGCTGCACTGAGTGCATAGATGCACAGATCCTGTGGTAAATGACAAACTCCAGCTCCCTAAATCGTAGTATTTTGTTCATCCTAAAGGCATGGCTCATCCTTTAGATGAACTGGCACTGCATTTGGGCAGGCACAGGAAAACCCCACCCTCTCTGCTGGCCCAGGCTGGAAGGCGCAGTCCCCTCCCCAGTCGCAGCAGGCTCAGGAGGCGCAGCTGGAGCTGTGGTGGGTGCAAGGGCCGGCCGCTCTGCCCGTCACGCTCACAGAAGGGCTGGTGAGAAAGGCCACGCCGGAAGGAACAAGCTGTAAAAACAGCCACAGTTTTACTATGGGAGAAGGTGCCAGGCAATTGGACTCAAATGCCTCCTCAAAACGAGACAAATTGGAATAGCCCATCAGTAGGCACCAGGCAGGGCAGATGTAGGCAGGCTTGTAGGATCTGGGAGCGGATGGAGCTGTCGTTATTCAGAAACTGAGTGAAAAATGATGCCGAAGAAAGTTTATCGTTTCCTGGATACCCCTGTAGCACTACCTGAGGTAAAATGCTTCTCACCTGTCACCAGGGCAAGGGGTAAAGGGTTACTAGGGATCCTGTATGATGATCCTGCCTTATCCTTTTCCTGCCTCCCCAAAGGTACTCCAAGCAGAGCTGCACCTTGGCAGTTAGGGCTGCCTTCTGCCCTTCTGCCCCCACCCCTGCGCCCCAGCTCCTGCTCCTCTCCTTCACATTTTCTTGGCATACCCTCAGCAAACATGAAAATTAAAGGATGTGATGATTGATAGCATGTCATGTCCCTGGTTAGGGAAACCTGCACAGTAACGTGCCTGAGATGCTTCAAAGCAAAGCAAGTTTCTTGTAATGCTGAAGCTTTAATAGCCTGTTGACTTTCCTGGTAATGTGTGTGCACCCATCTACAATGTGCAATCAGCTACACAGAGGCTTTTTTATCTTCCTTTTTCATCCCTAAAATTAAAATGAATCTCTTCGTTCAGTTGAAGCTACGTCTTGCCAGAGCTGTGATTTGAGGAAGAAGATAATAAGCAGCAAGATGTTAAAGAAAGAGCTTATTTCTTACTTGCTTTGCGATAATGCCTAGCAGTGAAAAAGACTGGATCCTGTTGTACTGGAGACTAATTCAAACTGTAGTAGGAGATATTTCTTACCGCAAGGACATTCACACTGTAAGGAAACTTGAAACATCATAGCAAAAAAAGCAATGTGTAAGTATGGAGAACCAGGAAATAGGGAGACAGCGAGTGCTGCTTCTTTTTCTGTCAAAAAAGGCACTGTTTGTTCCTCACAACCTCCAACTTACTGTTACAGTTGACTAATGTCTTCTAGAGCATCTGGATGAAGGCTTTGACCTGAAGGATGATGACAGACAGGACCAGCCTACTTCTTGGGCTGAATTAGGAGAGAGCTTTCTACACTTAAGCAGTAGCTTGGAAGGTAGCCCAGCAGTCAGTGGTGGCTGGAGAAGCCCTAAGACTGACCCGCAGGGTAGGGTGTTCACTTGGTCAGCAGGACCAGGAGACAGGGACTTAGAGCTATGAAAAAGACTAAAAAGAGGTACCAGTGCGTAAGAGAAAAGGGCAGGAATGGAGGACATCAAAGGGGGATTGATGGGAGCAGAATAGTAAGAAGTGCAAAAGGGGCAATGGGTGAGGAAGTTGGAGCAGAGAGGAGAAGGCAGTGGGGACAAAAGTTCAACCTCCTCGATGATGACAGAGTTTTGAGGATCTGAACTAAGAACTTCCCTTGCGAGGAAAGTCTTCTATCTGGAGAGCTCAAAGGAACAGGAAAGATGTACACTGAGTTTCAGTGTCAGCCTCCAGGCTGAACGTACACAGAAGCGACCATACTCTCTTATTGATACAATAAGAGTGAAAATTAAATGCAACAGAAGAAAAACATAATTTCCAAGGTATTTTCATACTTCATAGAGTCAGAGGTTTAGGTTTATTTTATAAGTCAGCAATAGGGAAAATGTGAATGTGCTGGTTTTGGCTGGGAGAGAGTTAATTTTCTTCACTTTAGCTAGTACGTGGCTGTGGTTTGGATTTGTGCTGGGAACAGCGTTGATAACGCAGGGATGTTTCCGTTACTGCTGAGCAGCGCTTGCACAGAGTCAAGGCATCTTCTGCTTCTCACCCCACCAGCGAGTGGGCTGGGGGTGCTGGAGGAGCTGGGAGGGGACCCAGCCGGGACAGCCGACCCCAACTGACCAAAGGGATATCCCGCCCCGTATGGCGTCGCGCGCAGCACATAACGCGGGGGCAGAAGGAGGCAGGGAGGGGTGTTTGGAGCGATGGAGTTTGTGTTCCCAAGTAACCGTGATGCGTGACGGAGATGGCTGAACCCCCGCCTGCCCATGGGAAGCAGGGAATGAATTCCTTGTTTGCTTTGCTTGCGTGCGCAGCTTTTGCTTTACCTATTCAACTGTCTCTATCTCAACCCAAGAGTTTTCTCACTTTTCCCATTCTCTCCCCCGTCCTGCTGAGGGGGAGTGAGCGAGTGGCTGTGTGAGGCTTGGTTGCCTTCTGGGGTTAAACTACAACAGTGAAGTACTTCTAAGGAAGCACCTGTGTTGAATAAAAGCAGTAACATACCAGATATAACATGGGTGGTAAACCAAATGTTTAGCTTTCCATGTAAAATCATTAATATTTTTTTTACTAAAATTATTTCATTAAAAAAGTTAAGCCTACATTTGTTGAAAATGTGTTGTTGTCCCACTGTTCCTGACAACAATGCTGTTTAAAAGAAAAGCTTTTAACAACTTTCTTCCAGTAAACCACATCTGGATTTTTAACCTCATTGAAAGTTTTTACTGTGCTTCTATATCAGATTGTATTGTAATGGAACTGTTATGTATCTCCATATTTATCCAATTCTTCCTTTGTGGACAGTCTTACGTTTAACAAGGTCTTTAATTACATTCCTCTACTAGCTGACCACTACAAAAATTGAAACCCTCACCACAAATCTGTAAAAATGTTTCCACTTGCATTGGGGGACAAAAATAGAATAATTCCATGTCTTTTTGGACGGATGCCTAGCTGAAACTATGCAGGGTTTGACTGACAAGAGGATGTAGTCTTTGCTGAGAGCACTTTCTTTAAGGTCCTTTTTAGTCTTCAGGAACATTTAAGTAGATGAATGAAGAGAGGATTTATGCTAGTTTCCCTTCATTTTTAACTTTGCCTGCTTTTTTGTACCTTTGGTCTTCTGCAACAAAATCTTTTCAGCTCATCGGACTTACTGAATATATAATCACGAGCTGGTAAGTAGTAACTTCAGGAGTTCTGATTTGAAATGGCACTCTAGTCTTTTGTGTACAGCTGTGGCAGAAGAATAAAACCCCTTTGTGTGGCTAAGCAAAAGTAGAGTTATTTAAATGCTCAGTATTTTCTGGGGTTATAACGATAAAGTATAGTCTTTTAGTAGTGAATAAATATGGTTCACACATAGCTCAGGCTGCAAATCCAGCGGAGAGACTTTGCCTGAGTAAGTTCAGAATTATTTTGCATCCGAGCGAGCTCTTCCCGCTGTGCTGCACGGCACGTTATCCGTTCCCTGGGGAATGTGGATGGGAGCTTACAATGCACAGCGGGTAATTGGCCGCCTCAGTTGAAAAAGCAGAAAAAGAGTATTTGTTGGTGTATACAGAAGGAAAATGAGAACAAATGGTAATTATTATCGGGTGGTAATATTTGTCCATAGTCTTCTCAGGTGTCTGTGAGATTAAATCCTTATCGACAGTTTGTAAGAGCAGTGAGTGTGTTAAATGTGATGTAAGCTGAGTAACTTTATCTGTCAATGCATCTTGGACTGGAACTTTCATATGCTTTGAGTGTGAAAAATAAGGTGAATATGTATTGATAACTCAGCTTTTCAGAATGTTTTCTTCTGCTGTTCAAGACTTACGTTTCTGTATCTTAGCATATATTTTTGTATTGTTACTTTATTTTGAACCATATCTTCATCTATGTGAGCGGTCCCATCTCTGAAGTCAGTGGAAATTGAACATAGCTCAATCTTTAGGCACTTATTTCTGTATTTCTAAAAGTTGCTTACACTGATGCAAATATTTCCTCTTGGAAAGGGAAAGCTATTACTGGGTTAGATACTTTTTCTCAGTTGCACATGTGGCAGTTTCTACAGACGGACTGAAAAAAGCTGTAATGGTATATCTATGTTTTTTGTTTAAAGTGGTTTAGGTCCAGATGGGGTGTGGAAGTGTGTTGGCAGTGTAAAGACAGTTGTACTAGATTCCTCCTAAAACAGGGCCGTTTTCATGAAAACCTTTTTATTCGCTGCTTTTTCTTTCCCTCTCTTTAACTAAATGAAGCATAAAGTCAAGGCTGATAGATGCTAGAATAACAGAAAATCTATTTTAATTTTCAGAATATAAATACATCAGGTAAAAATAAGCATATCTGGGGTTTCATATTTTGAAGATTTATGCATATGGGTAAATATATATGACGAGTCTCACTGGAATTGGTTGACATAGGAGTATAATATTCACTTCAAAAAATTTTGCAGTTTCATGTTGCAGGACTGCAGTCCTTGGACAATCTGGCTTTAATTTGTTTGCCAAAAATCTCACCAAGAAACCTGTATACTGTGTGGAAGGATGAAATTGTGATGCACCTGTAGGAGGAGACAAAAATGAAATATTTTATGGATTTTTTTAGGTCTACATGGCTATATATAGGGAGGGTACTTGGAAGACTGAAAAACAGATCATAAATTTTTAACACTTTGCTATTCTCACTGGTTTGTTACCTCCTCTTTCGTAAAGAGGAAATCAAAAGAGGAAATCATGCAGTCTTGTACTCTTTGAGGTGGCTTTAGATCTCCATAAGTGGCGTACAAGGTAAGATGTGTACTAAAGCATTAAGGGAAATGGGGTTAAGGTATGCAAAGTCTAATAAAGGATATTACTATTTATTGGCAGTTGTCCTTTGGCCTATGTAAATTTAATTTCCAAAGGGCACTGGCATTGCTCTTGCTCTCTTTAAAGCCATCACCTGGTGTGCAGATGCTTTTTTTCCCAATTCAACTTTTTCTTTTTAATTTTTTGTATCCCAAATACATAACGTGTCATTTCTGGCAGAAAGCCCTGGTGATGAAAGAGGAAATAAAATGGGCTTGAAGCAAGTTGCTGGAGAGACACAGCCATGGAAAGCTTTTTTTTTTTTTTGTCCCCAGGAGTTATGTACCAGTCTTCATACTGACTTAATGATTGCAAAAGGAAGCATATATTTTTCTTGGGCCTGCAAAGCAAATGTAGTCCCGGAGTGCAAGGTTTACTACCAGTGTGATTGGCTAGAGTAGCATGAATAACCGCGAGCCAACTTTCTTTTGCCTCCTGTGTACCTGGTCCAATTAACTCCATTCTTCAGTCTTCAGCTGTCTCCCCAGATGGCTATCTGGTCTTAATGGGCCATAAAATGGGTGGCACTGGACCATATGGAAATGCCTTGTGGTGTAGGGGGTCTTGTAGCCCTTTGTGGGGGTCTCTGAGAGTGTCAGAGGTAGCAGTGCTGTCTAAAAGGAAATTCAGAGGATGACTACCCGTGCTCTCTTCCTGGCTGCTAGAAGAGTCTCTGAATAACGTAGGTCATCAGATGAAAACTAGATTGGTTTGAGAGGGCTGCACAGAGGACCCGATGGAGTGAATTTCTCTTAGGCACAAAGGGAAAAACTTCAGCTGGGGTTAGATACTGTTGTACTTACCTCTTAATCAAGAAGATTTCTTCTTTGCTTCTCCCTCCCTCCCAAGTAGCAATTGCCCATAATTTTTCTGATCGACCTTCTAAACAGATTGTGCTTAGTTGCAAGTCGAGTGGCTCAGCTGTTTCCCTGCTATCTGCCCTGCTTTTTCTGGACTCTAACTCTCCATCTGGAGATGTTGACGGGGTGGGAGGCGGGAGGGAGCAGACTGTCTGCTCACTCTGCAGACGTCATAGTCCAAAGCAAAAGCCCTGGGAAGGCCTGAACTTTTGTAGGCAAAGCTCTGCAGAGAGGGAAAACACCTTGTGCTGGGAACCCAGCAGAAGGAAAGAGATCCACAGGTTTTGGGTAGGCTTATACCTGAAAACGCTCTGAAAACATTTGAGCAGGCTTGTGACCTTTAAAAGAGATTAGAGGGAGTTATTAGTTCTTTTCTACCTCAGCATGTTTATTTGAGTAGGTGCTCTGTATTGAGTGCAAATAGTATGCAAGTGGCTTTCTTCAGTATTTCATAGAAATTGCGTAGAGCCAAGTAAATTATTTGATTACATATACCTATTCCTTGGAGTCTTCCACGGAGTTGTGCTCAAGCTCAGGATATTAAGCAGAGTGTCAGGACTGAAACTGTTGATTGAAACTGGAGTAGATCAGATGAGAAAAGCTGGGAATCTGATAAACTTCATGGCCAAGCCAAAACTCTCAGATCCCGTCTTATGCGCATATTTCTGAGTGTACCTTTGACATCCAGGTACTCCTGTGTTGATTTTGTTAACATAATAAAGAGGTGTTGCCAAATGAAAAACTAATAGTCTGGCAAACCTAAATGCATCTCACTGACTTCAAAAATTGCTAGGGAAACCCCAAATGCCCAGATGGTGATGGGTCACTAATAGCCAGAAACCCCTCTGATGCTTTCTGGGTTCTTGGCCAGGAAGGAATTAAAACCAGTGCTGGAAGGGAGCTGAAATATTCAAAGTAAGAAAATTCCAGAGGGGGCTGTGCTGGCCAAGGTTGGGCTTAGAGCTTTCAGCTGCTCTTCTGCTCTCTTAATGTGAAAGGCCTAACAAACACTCTGGGGAGCGGGGGAGGAGGAAGGGGGCTCCTGAGGTGTGGCTCACAGCAAAGTCATTCGGTATTTGCTTAGTTGAACCATCCAGAAATTCTGGAAGTTGAGCGTGGTGTGCCCTGGAGCCCTGGAGCCAAGCCTGACTTGCCCTGGAGCTGGGGCACAGGGTGGCCGAGAGCCGTCCTGCGTTGCCCGCGCCAGCTGCCGAGCTGCCCAGGTCAGGTGCATGTGCACCAGCACCCATGTCCTTGATTTGACTCCTGCATTAGCTGGGACGCAGATATGCTGCTCTCAGTGCAGTGGAGTCAGGGTTAATAAAAATGTGTTGCTTTATTTTCACTGCTGTAATTTCATCAGAGCAAACATGAAAAGGAACAAAAATCAGACTGTCTGGGCAGCACGGGCTCCATCTCCCCTTAGGGGTTTGCCACAGCAAAACCGTGCACCTTGCCTGAAGCAGGGTTTCGTATGCTGCCAGGGCTCAAATCCCCATTTCTTTCCAGAGCCATGTGCCAGATCTACACCCTCTGTCACCAGCTCTGCCTCTCCCCTGGAGAGGATGCAAACCTCCCCTCCAGCTGCAGGGCAGTGGCTGCCGAGGTTCTGGTGTGCAAGGAGGCCGTGGCCCAGGCTGGACCTGAGGAGCCAAAGTAGGAGTGCTAAAAAAATCTTGGCAAAAACTGATCATCTCTTGGCTAAACTCTTAATTCCTCTGGGGTGCTGAAGGTCTGCTGAGGGCAGCCAGACAACTCCTTCTGCTCCCTCCAGCCAGCTGTGCGTGCCTGGCAGGGGAGTTAAAACTCACTGAGACAGTACGGCAGTGTTTGTCTTATTATTCACTTTAGAAAATGGATCATCTCATGTTAATTATCCTTCTCACATAAGTCAAAAGTGATGTATGATTCATAAGTAAGATATTACGTGTGTTGCCTTTGATACTGCGTAAGTCAGGCAGTGACATGGCACAAACTGCGTTCATGGAGCCCTTACTGCAGGTGAGAGCTGCACTGGGGTCGTGCCTGCAGCACAGGGAGCTGGTGGCCAGGTCTAAAAAACTTAAATTCAAAAAAAACATCTCGGAGGCATTTCTCATGAACAGACCATTTTGCAAGTGCTGTTTTTCCACCCAATGAGGGTGGCATTAGGAATAGACTTTCTGTTAGCTAATTTCTGTTCTTAAGAGGAAGCCGCTTCCTCTCTCTCTTCATTTAATTCCTTTGCTACTTTGACCTTCACCTGTGTGCCTCACTCACTGAAATCCTCTCAG
The DNA here is from genome assembly GCA_000699545.1 of Podiceps cristatus. Taxonomy (NCBI): domain Eukaryota; kingdom Metazoa; phylum Chordata; class Aves; order Podicipediformes; family Podicipedidae; genus Podiceps; species Podiceps cristatus. The sequence continues at coordinate 27,981 of KL265463.1, forward strand.
GAGGATCAGTGTCAGCTCTAATAAGCCAGCTGTCACTTTACACCAAACAGAAAGTAAACGTTTCATTTGTTAAATGGGCCGGTAGAATACATTGCCTTTTTCTGCCATCCTTGTTTTTCTTCTAGGGAAAAGTGGTTTACTTTTATGTGCCTGGAAGTGTGTAAAGTGGATTTGAAGCCACAGTTTTAAGTGTCTTGAATGAAGACTGTTATGTAAGACTCTTCTTTATTTATCAATTTTGGTGTAATACGATCGGTGTTACAGCACAGGGTCTGGTCGCAGTGAATTTTCTTGTGTTTCCAGTAAGAAGAGAAGCGATACACTGTGTAAGGACCGCACTGGGAATGTCTTTTCTTTAGCAAGCTGCACAGGAACGCACGGGGAAAGTAAGATTATTGCACGGAGCTCTTGGCTGCTGATGCAGGGTGCGACACTGCTTCTTGTTGGGACTTTTACCATTGACTTGATTGTGAGCGGGACAGCTTTTCTCTGTCTTAGCTTCTGTTGTGTTTATTTATTGCTCCCCTCCCACTGCTGGTTTGAGCTGACAAGCACAGCCTGTGCTTCGCTACCAGCTTGCACAGGTGGGTTAGTTTTACACTAATGAGCTTGGAAAGTATTTGAGAGTGGGTGTTGAGAGGAGCGCTTTTTTGTGCCTTTCAGGCAGAAGCTGGTGTTTGGCCTTTGAATTCTGCAGCTTATAGAGTGTTGTTATTGAGTGATGTTTGACAAACGTGAAATCAGCGGGTGTCCCTGATAACTGCCTCTGTGGAGAGCAATTTGAGAGAGGGAAAGAAGGTGGCAGCTTCGGTGTATGAGAGGAAGGCCATGGCTTTTTCCTATGAACCCGGAGGTTGAGTAAGTATGGTTGCTTCTGTGGATTTGACCCTGTGTTGGGTTTTTTTAAGCCAAAACCAAACCTATATATGGAGCTGGAGAAGGTGCCAAAACTGGCTGTAAGCCAGTTGTGCACCTTCATCCTCTGGCTTTGCAGTAAAACTGTATGAAACCAGCTCCTCTTCTCGTGTAGTAAGGCCTCCTGAAGATGCAGGCACCAGCTGCTCAGCTCTCAAGGCACCTGAGAGTTGTCTTGCTCCATGTTGTTTGGAGCTATCGGTGCAGCGATAGATACCCCATGGGCTCTCTCCTCCCGTGGGCATTTCTCCATGAGCTCTTAAACTTCTGAGTTGCTGCTGTGCTGCAGGAGCCTTTGCCGACAGAGGCTTAGGGGCAGCGAGCTGCTTACTGCACGCTGCGGGAGGCTGCTCTGGCGCTACCCTGCAGATCGGCCTTTCACCCCGCTGGCCACAGAGTGGGGAGGGTAGCTTGCCTCTTTGTTGCTCTGGGCATTTAGTTTGTTCTTGTCTTGTGATCTGCATAGGCTGGAGACTCAGGGCCCAAATCCCTCTTTGTTAGTACCCTAATTTATATTCTAAATGAAGTGTTTGCAGTAACTGGAAAGTCTATGAGAATGATTTAAAGATTAAAATCTAGTTACGTCTCCAATATACTGTCTGTTAGTCTGACTGAGCTTTGAAACTGCATGTGTATGACAGATATATGTTGGTCTTCTATGTGAGTATCACTCAGTATGTCAGGAAAGGCCTTGAAAACCTCAAACTCTGATCCCTGTGCTTGGCCCTGCTCTGCAATGACCATCCCTATGGGCACAGAAATGGTTCCGGTTTTGTTGGTTCAGTTCTCTAGATTTTGTGCTTAAGTTTTTCTTGGATGTATCTGATGGAGGTGTTTCTAAGGCCGTGACTTGCATAGATTGATGAATCTGCTACTTAGTAGTGAGAGGTTTTTTTTTTTCTTCCACTTCAAACCTAAAAAAAAAAAAGGAAAAAAAAAAAAAAAGAAAAAGAAAATACCCACAAAATAGGCTAAAAAAGGCCCACCACCAAAACTTCTGGCCGTGGCTGAACTCAGCCCTAAGCAAACTGCTCTGTGGCCATTAAGCTGCACAGCTTTGAATAATTGACTTCCTCAAAAACAGTTCAAATTTGTGGCTTTTCAAGTGAATGGAGCTGTTCAATCCACTGCCCAGGTGGGAAGCACAGCCAGGGTAATGAGCCAAAACTTTTTATAAAACAAGAAAATTGGATAGCTACATTTTCAGGAGATCTTGAATTTATTTGAATAAAAGTGTATATTTATTTATATGACTCTACAAACTTCTATACAGAAACAACAGATAACCAGATGTAAAATGTGTAAGAAATAGATATCTTTTAGCATATGTTACTTGCGAGTAAACCTAGAGAAACAAAGAAGATTCTCTTGTGGTTAGATTCCCATCATGGGAAGGCAGTCAAATAATTGGTAGACTTTGTGTAATTCCTTGCTGTTATATTTGGCAAATAGGTGACACGCAATTCAAAAGACAGTTCAAACTTTATCTTTGATAAAATTTGGTGTGTGTCACTCCCTGTGGATGTGAATACAGCTACTAGTTAGGAAAATGCAATGTTCCCTTGTGTTGGTACCGGGCACCCGTCTGAGGCTTTGCAGGCAGTTTATTCAGTGTGTTCCAGGAGTAGTGAAACAGGGCAACTCAACACTTGCTAACTTTTAAACAAGTAGTGGTTTATGAACTCAAACTTCTCTCTAAGCTTTGTATTACCCAGAGCCGCCTGTGACAGCCTCTACAGCAAGAAGCTGTAGCACGATATGGCACATTTTACCTACAGTGAGTCTATTGCAGAATTTTGTCCTAGATATAGGAATTTTACTACTTCTGGTCTCCATATATGAATTAGTAAAAATACAGGTCTCCTTCTTGGCACTTTGTGATCTAGCTCTGGGTTTAGGCCCTTGTCTTAGACACTACAAAATTACTCTGATGGAGTAGATGTAAAACATCAGCATCCTCAAATTATCTCATTTAAAATGTTTGCAACTTTCTTGGCTGGAACACCACCTTACTCTCATCATTCAAATTAGGCTTTCTACAATCAGTTGTGAGAAAGGCATTTCTCCAGCTGGGGAGCTCTCTCTTCCATGTGTTAAGGATTAACCAGTTTAATAACTTTAAGACTGTGTTTCTCTCCCCTCACTGTCCATACCCATCACCAGATGTGATGGTCCTGAGGGTCCTGCTGCAGAGGCATCGGCTGTGCAAGGGAGTAGGACTGCTGGGGAATCGGTTATCACAAGAAAGCAACCGCACAGAAACAAACCTCAACTGGCTGGGCAGTCAACATCAGGTGGTTTGGCAAAGAAATGTAAAAGTATAGTTTTGAAATTAATGAAGTCTCTGAAACTGGAATAAATCTCAAATGTGCTTCCCAGTAAAGTGTCTTCTAAGCTTTCATTGCTGTTCTGTTATCCTCTACAAATGGAGAAGCAAATACCTGATTCTGAAATGTAGAATTTGGAGAGAAAACTTTGCACCTCCTGAATGCGTTTAACTTTGAAAGTTGAAATGTCAATGTGTGGTTGTTACATACTATGTGCATGAACCCGCATTTGTACTTACAAGCTGCAACTGAGGTTGTATAGCTTGGGACCCAAATTTGTTTTGATTCCCACTCAGAGGGTGGCTTTCTATGCTTTAGGAAGTGGGGTAACTTTTTGATATTTTTTTTTATGTTCTGCTCAGTTAGATATAGGTGTGCACGTTTGTTGCAGTAGACAGAGATGGCTTTTTTTTTAAAAAAAAAAAAAGGACCTTGGCTTGTAATTTCCACCTGAGTGGAAAATGTGTTCCCAAGTCTGCATTGGGATTAATACAGCCAATACCCCTGAGAGCTTGTTTCAGTCAAACAGCAGATGCTGTAAATTCCTTAGTAAGTACCTTGGAGTTAGTATTCTTCTCCTGAGTGTATAAATCTGTCCTTTCCCCTACTTCCTTTCTCAAAGTCTCCCCAAATCTGCTTTCCCTTTCTGCCCCTAAGATGCCCCCAAGCCCCTACTGTCTGGCAACCCAAAAAGATGTACAACCTCCCATTGAGACCTGCAGGATAGCTCTGTGCAGTGAAGATAATCTCACATTGCATCTGTTCAGCTGCAGCAAAAGTTAGGATTTATACAATTATATTCGTAATAACCCGTGGGACCCAACACATGTTGCAGAAAGGTCAACAGTGAAATAGCCCTGGGTGCTACAAACAGGTCCAAAATGATGTAACAGTAAATTGTAGTGCCCCTAAGTGTCTTATTGGCATTGAAGGGCAGCAATGTGACAAAAATAGCATCTTTGTTTTGGTCTGAGCATCACGGTGATTGTTTGGTACAGATGTGAAAGCAGAGAGAGGATATGCTGTAAATTGCCAGGACTACTATGAAGCCCTTTGCCAACCTGTTAGTGTTGCTTGTTCATAATAAAGTGCAAAAATGGCAAAATGGTTTGGACATAGTTGTGAATGTGCCACTGCTACATTTGTTTTTAAACAAAAATAGGACAAATAAGTAAAATGGCGAGGACAGATGTTGCTTCTCTCTCTTAATTTGGTCATTTAGATTGCTCATGCTTCTGGATCCTCCATACTTCTTTGATGATTGATGGAAATCTAACCACCATCTTAATTTTGACATTGATCTGAGCACGACAACAATCTAGATGGGGTTCAAGGAAGATTGACAGAAATATACTGGTTGTCATGTAGGAGACTATTTTTATAGTGCAATTCCTTGTCCAAACTAAAGCCAAAGGTGGAAGGATGCTCTCTGGACTCTAAGGATAGTGTGTTTTGTTACAGTACTGATAGACAGAAAAGAGGAGTTTAATTCTTTGCAAATAGTAGTTTAATTAAATTGTCTTTAGGAAATTATTTGAAAACAAACAAAAAAGAAAACCAAAAGCTCTGTTTTAGAGGTAGAAGATGACAGTAGGTATTGAGACTACTAAAATACCTTTCTAAAAGTGATCCTACTCATAAACTACATAATGCAAACACTATTCTTGTCTCTTTTTAATTATAGCTTTTTGTGGGAATGGCAGGTACCGACCCTGTAGTGCTCAAGAGCAGCGCCAGACCTTGTGGACTAGTACTGTGTTGTTCCATCTCTGATCAAAAACTCCCACACACAGAAAAATGAACCTGTGACAGGACGTGATCCAGATAATATTGTTTGATTTAAGAATATTCTTTTTCTTCTCTTAGTTTCTTGGGGGTTTCCATGGTTAAACATGCCATCTAACCAATGTGCTTATAAAATGTGCATTTTCCTAGGGCAAAGTTATTTCACAAACACATGGTGGCAGATTTTTGGAGCTATTTCCATGGCAAGGCTGGCAATTCTGACTGATGGACAGGCAGGGTAATAGTTTTGGATTAATCAGGTTCCCTGTACCTTGAGTTCTCCTTCATGGTTTCTGCCATTATGATCCTGGTTGGCAGCTCTTGCACCTATGGATACATTGTATGAGAACTTCAGGTTTTCTCTTTGTTGTGGTTTAACCCCAAATGGTAACCGGACCACGCAGCCGCTCGCTCACCCCTCCTCTCCCTGGTGGGGTGAGGAGGAGAAATGGAGAGAGAGTAAGCTCACAGGTTGAAATAAAAACACTCTACAGGGCCAGCAAAGGAAAAGATAAAAATATATTAGTAATACAGAAGGATAACAGAATATATGAAATGAACAATGCACAATTTCTCACCACCCGAGGACCGATACAGCTCGTCCCGAGCAGCAGTCAGGGAGCAGGGATGCTCCCCCGCAGCTCTCCCGGAGAGCGCGAGGGAACAGACAGACGAACACACAGGCCCGAATGAAATAAAACAACAATAAGATAACAAGAAAGGAACGTGAACAGAAAACAAACCGAACAAGGAACCTGAAGGAAAGGACAAGGGCAACAAGGCAAAAATAGAAGGGCTGAGGGCAATGGCTGACCCTCACTTATACTGGCCATGCCGTCCATGGTATGGAATACTTGCTTTGGCCAGTTTAGATCAACTATTTGGCTGTGCCCTCCCAAGTGTCTGAACCTGCTCGTTAGCAAAACTTGGGGAACTGCAAGATGTCCTTGGTTGTCTGGCAGCAGTGAACACCAGCAGCGTGCTGTCACCTTGTTTCACATACCAACTCCAAAACACAGGAGCTGCTGCAGACAAAAACTAACTCCGTCCTGGCTGAAACCAGGACACTCTTGAATCTTGCATTTTTTTCATCACAGCTAGGAAGGTGAAATTATTCCTGTCAATCTTGTTATTTGTTTCTATTTTTAGCAGAACTTTATTTGCCATCGTCAGAACCTGAGCACAAAAAGCTGTGTCACAAAATAATAGTAAATAAAACTGTTTATAAACAAAACAAAAATGTTGTTTAGCACTGTGAATATCTGTACCATTTGCTAAAGGCAGACTACAATTTAATGGGCTTTGAAAATAGAAACATTAAATTAATCAGATCTATTTCTATGGAAAATAAATGAGGCAGTTCTTATCGCATGAATAAATTGTTCCTTTAGAATATTGTTTTGCACCATTATTGCTTCAAGTACCATTTATGTAATCTCCTAATGAAAGGCCTCTGTAACAACCAGCACACCGGGTTCGGAAAAGGCTCAAAATTCCCATTTCCTTTCGAAAGCAAATACAGTGTGTCAGAAAGGAGAGGAAGGGGGAAAAAGAGTAAGGAGCTAGAACTCATTTCTTTGAATAATAAGAACAGTGAACTGGCCAGGGGAGAAAAGTCTTATAAAAAGATAATATGTAAAGAGTTTTTCACACTGCCTCAAGTTTTCTTTGTTAAAAATGTGTTCAAGTTGTCTAAAGCTTTTTTCAATTTAAAATACTTTCTGCTTTGCTCCCCACCCCTCTGCCCCACCCCCTCCAGCCTAGGCACCTCCAAACTAAAATTGAGGGAATAGGCCCAGGGGTAATTGGTTTGAAGAAAATGAGATAGGGATGTGAAAGAGGGAATAATGTTGCTAAAGAGGGAATAAAGTCACTCAAAGGAGGGAACAGACCCATCACGGTGTTCTAAAAGTATACTTTTGGCTTTCAGGTTGTATTAACTCAATTGCTCTATTAGTTATTACACATACTAAATATAAGTAACTATAACTCTAGATTTTTGAGAAATAATGAAGTGCAACTTTATGTGCCAAATCAATCTGTTCATTACTTGTTATGGATTTGATTCTATAAACAAAGTGCCCATCAGTGGAGATGAGATCATATCTTAAATGCCAGACAAACCCTGTAACGGCTCCAGGTCTCTGTGAAGCAATGCCTGCCTCCCTTTGACCTGGCTGCTGCTTTTGGAAAGAAAATTTTGAGTCGATGCCTGTTCCTTTCCCCCCCCTTCTCATCCTCAGAAAGTGACAACTGTCCAGAGAAAGCACAAAGGGCACAGACCAGAGTCTTCACGAAGGGGAGAGCTGTAGTTTGGCTCAGTCTCCGATTCATTGAGGCTGAGCTGATTCACCATTTCCAGTTTGCTGTGGAGTTTAATTGCCTCAAACTGAGGCCGTCTTTTGTTCTGTCTTGCAGTTAAGTAACTCTGGCATTTGCGATAGCTTGCAATTACTGTGCAAACTATCATTTTTCCATTCCAGAAGTTACCATTTCTCCGTGCTCACTGCATTATCTAAGACACCACAATTATGTGCATCCTCAGAAAGAGGAAATGGCTGTGGCACGCTGCATACTGTGGTGTGGTGAGTGTTGGGAAATGTATTTTGGGGGTTTCTGTGATTACTGTTCTTATGGAGCCAAATTTTCATAAGTGTCTGAGGAGACAATTTGATTCATTGCACATACTGTAATGCCTTTCCTAGGAAGACTTCAGATCACCTATTCATTTTTAAACAATTTATACATATGTGTAGGAAGGTAAATATGAGGTAAATTGAAGAAAAAAATAAGTTAGTGAACACCCAAAGTCTCATTTAGTGATAGTCATGAGAACAGGATCCAGGAGTCAAGAAGGACCAATATCTAAGGAGGAAATGGTCTCAAACACTGGAAAGAAAACAAATGTGCCAGGAGACCACTTCCTACAGGAACTGCTAAACCAGCAGGTTGGTGGTGCCAGACCTCAGAAAACTGTGCAGTGTTGGTATTTGTTTGTTCTGTTTTACTCTTTGACTTCCTGGAATTTGTAGAGTACAAACTCAAATATGTGGTACCTAAAAGCAAAGTAAGAATAAATCCCTATCTTACCTTTTTTTCAGGGGTTTGCTATTTATTTTTTCAAGTAATACGCAATCTGCATATGACACACTGCAAGTGGGAAGATGGGGGCTTCGTCACTGCCTGATCTCTGATACGCTGGGTTCCCGAAAGCTTCAGTGTTGTGGAAACTGAGGGATATTTACAGATGGATTTGGATGTGTAAGATCTGCTGCAAAAATAGATGCAATTTTAACATAACCTTATGCAAGAGGCCTATAAACCCTTATGCCTTTTGCCAATGAATTAACTAGGGATGTTGAAAAGTTATGTCTGTCTCTCTTTTGCCAAAAGCTGTGGGGCAGAACTATGATAAAGCCTTTTAAGTTTGACAACTTTCTACTCTTGTAGAGCTAATCTGTCAAGCTCTTTTTTTTTTTTTAATAAGAGATGAACTTTGCATCAGGATGTTGATTAATAGGTTATTATACAAATGTAATACAAGATCACTGTTTGTTGGTTTATTTTTTAGTGTTAAGAGACTTAACAATAGCCATGTTCAAACACTTTGATAACTTGAGGTAGTGGGATGGCCAAAGACTTCAGTTTTTCTTTGTTCTTTCATGGCTTTGGGACAGCTGGTAAACACTTGCTTCATTCTGCATTAAGGGTGGAATCAGCTGTGTTTGTTGTTGAACAATATAGTGTCGATTCAGGGAAGAAGAGAATAAAGTAACAGGGAATAGAATCCTGAAATAGAAAAAATAGAATCCTGAAGCCTGGCTGTGGCCATTATTTGGCAGCCCATCTAATATAGGAAGTCTTGTCTCTTCCTCAAACTCCTCTGGAGTTCAGGACATGCCTGTCTTGGGTTCAGTCTGCTTTCCTGTCTGTAACTTTTTCATGATTTATTTACATTTCTCCTGATCTATTTGGTGGCTTTGCTCATGTTCATGTCTTGCCTGGTGGATGGGAAGCTGCAGCCCCTTCCCACAGCATCACCACTACCAAGGACCTTCTCTCCCAAGGACCACACACGGTGTTTTATGTGGCTTCTGCTGTAACAAATCAAATGAGGCTGCCATCCATGTAGGGCTTGTAGGAGTTGACTTTGTTTTGTCTCAGTGGTGGTTTTAATAGTGTGTTAGTACTCTGCATGCCCATCTAATATTAATAAAGAGGAAAACAGGGCACAATTTAAAATTTGTATTTTATAATGGCTTTAGTGTTGCTTTGGAAGGTGGGAGATATTCAAATGAATTGCTCTGCAAATTCATTTATACAGTTAATGATGTATATGTTTATATGAAAAGTGATTAAACCTGAAGTGGCTTCTTAATATGTTTATAAAAATTCAGTGGATGGGCAGTTATTAGATTAAGTTATTGATAAAATGATGAGAATGTTGCATAGTAGAAATATGTAACTATAAGTGAAAGAAGATCCAGATCTGTAGAAATAGTGTAAGAGTTCTGTAATATCTTTAATCTCTTGGATGCTTAAAAGCTCTCTTAGAGCCATCTGAAAGGTTTTATGCTTGATAAACTTAACACAAAAGTGTCTGGTGTATGTTTTACAGAAAGCTTGCTTGTCTGAGAAGGGGAGTGTGGCACCAGAGAGGCATGAAGCCTCCAAAGCGTTGCTCATAAAAGCAGTTACTGCCTTTCTGTAGGAGTACGCAGCCACTGTGTGTGTATGAACAAGACCCTCCTCTGCCTCTTACTCTCTATTTATGAAGTCGGCTAAGCAGGGGGAGGGATTACCTTTATCTAGCCAAAGTAGCTTTGCCCGTCCTTGTACCCCCTTGAAACAAAAAGAAGCCAGACGTGGCTCTGATTTAAAGGTAGCTGTGTGCAGTTGTTCCTCAGATTGAGCACCATTCTGTGATACTGCCCTCAAATACTGTGCAAAACTATCAAACCCACTACATGAATACATTAAAGTACAAGCAAACAGTGAGAAAACTTTTGAGATGTTTGTTTTGTCCACGATAAAATATTCTTCTGAATTAACAAAAGTGATACATCTTAGAAAAAACTTCAGTGAAATTGTTTGAATGCTGAGCAGTTGACCAAACTTCAATGCAAGTCAAACCTGTTGACAGGAATCAATCATAATTTTGTTGAGGGGCTTAGTGTTTGGTGTTTTTTTTTTTTTGTTTTGTTTTGTTTTGTTTTTTTTGGGTTTTTTTTGGTTTTTTTTTGTTTTTTTTTGTTTTTTTTTCCCAATAGTGCTGATTAATATTGGTATACTGCAGTCCTTGTTTAGGGCATACAAAAAAATACTGCTTAAAGAAAGCTGCTAAAACAAAAGCTGTTAGGCCTCACTCTATGTAGCTGTAGTTCATTAGAGTGCTCTTGCAGAATAGTAAAGTCTGGACTCTAAAGTGCCACTAGAGAATGTAGACAATAGTATAGTTAGATCAAATGCAAGTTATGATTTTTTTTTCTAATGTTTCAGTATCAAAATGATATTCTCTGGTCTGGCAAACCTTTGGTGATGAAAAGTGCTTGTGCTGACAAGAAGCCAGTAGGTTCACTTGATAAATAAAGTTCACAATAGTGGACCATTGTATTTATTCCAGAGAGCCCTTATCACTCCTTTGGGATGTGAGCATGGGATGAAGATCTCTGAGCCCTGCAGTGCCAGTTGCTAGAGTGGAAACGCCATCCCTTGTTTGAAGGATCTGTGCTTTCTAGTGATATGAAAGAGGACATTTCTTCTTGGGTAGATAAATGAGATTAATATATGCTGGTCTGGGATTTCATGACCAAATACATGTACTCATGCTGACCTCTGCACTTGCAGTAAGTTTGCAGCTCCCATTCAACTACTGCATTTTAAGCACCGTGGCTGTAGCACTGCATTAGGTACGCCTCGCTTCCCAAGTGCCAGAGCTACTGTATGTATGATAGGGCTGCACTTGGATTTCCAGTATTACCGATACATGGCATGTGACCGACAATATTGGGATGTTTCATGTATTAATAGGCTTATTGTGTGTTGGGGGATCCCAGCTTAATGGAAGGGTTTCTCAAAAGTTCTGTGCACAATGAATTCCTACTTTATACATGGGGAATTTAGTCTTGTGTGGGTTTTGGATTTTTCTTAGAAGGTAAAGATTGGTAGGTGTGGGTGTTTGTGTGGGTTTTTTTTAATTTAAAGGAAGGGGGGCAATCTTGTATACTTCCATATGTTTGTTGTGTTGTTTTTTTTTTTTTCCTCTAGTAACCTGACTTTCTACTGATAGTGTAAGTTTTCATTTTTTGTGTTCAAAATACTTGTGTTTGAGAATAATTTCTGTACAGGATAATATTTCATGAGATCAGAGGCTAAATGATGAAAAGGCAGATGTATGTCAGCCACTGTGCTGTGTCATCCCCATAGTGTGCTGACACCTTGTTCACATGTTAAAACACTGTCTTCCCAACAGACACATAGCCCTTGCATTGTCTCTTGTTACCAGAAAGGACAATATGTGGAGAGACTTGGGGTATTGGTAAAGAATGAGACAAATTTGCATATAACAAAACCATCCTCAGTTTGCCATCCCTTGTTTTTCTCGTTTTTTCTAAATGATAAACTAAGTTTTATCTGAGTTTGAGAGCTGTGACATTGTTGCCTGTGTTCAGCTTCTTACTCACAAGATCCTCTCCACCAATGCTATTTTTTCTGCGTGAATCTATCTTGTCATTTGCAAGACCATCATTTGTCTACAACTATGTATTTTTGCTACTATTTGTTCATTGCAACATACATCTACGGACTTGGTTGCTACACGTTGTGTTTCTAGTATGAAAGCTGAGAAGTCTGTATGGCATATTGCTGTGTCTCATATTTTATCATTTGAAATATATTGCTAACTACAATCTGTGTACATTTAATTTGTCTAAAAAAGGAGTTGGACAAATTTTCACATCTTGGAGTTATTCAATTTGCCCTAATGGTCTTTAACTGAGAGTTATGCTCACACAATGGAGGATAAAATAGACTGAATATTTTTCTCAGAGTGATTAAATTTTTGAACTTAATGAATTCCCATCCAGTCCAGAAATTACAGGTTTCTGAGTATGACCTGTATACCTGTCAAATCTGGCAACCAGGAGCTAGATTCGTTGAGGCTATTGGAAGGTGAAGGAATACTATAAAGCAATAAACGATGAGGAATATGATCATTTCTAATCTAGAATGATTGGAGCACTGGACGGCCAGCTTGTGTCCAAGTGATGACATGTCAAAAGGATAACCGTGCTGAGGCAGCTCGGGGGAAGCAGGCTTCTGCATCTGCTTAGCAATGGCACCTTGCTAGATAATACACTGCAGTTATTTCCTTCTTGGAGCTTGAGGGGAAACAACGATTTTCAGATGCTGGACTTTGTGACTACTTTATATCACCCCCCCCACACACACACACACCCCTCCCCCAACCTACCAAAAAACCAAACACAAAACACTGACCCAAAAAAACAACCCCCCAAGCCCTAATGTATTTAAGGACATGCTTTATAACTAAGCACTACTAAAGAGCCCAATGCATACACTCAGCATGGATGTGGAACATGTAACAGCACTAAGAAACATGTATTGGAAACCATTCTACTCTGCTAAATATGAAAGAACAAGCCAAGGAAGTTTTGTTTCAGTGTAACTTATCAACTAAACAGGCAGGACAGAAAGGCAAGTGAAAGGGATGAATAGCCCTCTGCTTTTTAATTTTTTTTTTTTTTTGGTAGAAAGTAACATGAGCCTTTAGTCCAACAAAGCATCAACTTGCTGTATTTGACAAAGAACATGCTCAAATCTTAATGAAATAAATTGCCCTTAAGCATATGCTCTATATCTTCCTGGCTAGACATGCATTTTGCTGAATCAGGGTGTAGTGACTCACTGGGCTGCCTGAGAACCAGGGACAGAATCGGACTGGTGCTCTAACCTGAAAACCCTGCCTGGCCTGGAAAGTCTGTCACTTCCCAATGAACCAAGGGCAGCTGCTTCCAAAGAGCCCTTAAGGCATGTGTGCTGTGCAGCCATTCCCTATGAGGCATTAAAAAAAAAATATATATATTTTCAGTCCAAGCAATAGCATGGGGGTGTTCTTTTCAGTCTTGTTCTTACTGAAAGTTACTGTACCAGGTTTCTCTGATTTCCTCAAGAGCTATGTTGAAGGCTTAGAAACCGCTTTTACTCTATGCATTTTAATGGAGAAACAGCAGCTGTGCTGAGGCAAGGCTCAGGTAGCCCATGCTCCAAACCACGGGGTGTTAGGAGAGGTTAAAGGCAACCGCCGAAGGACAATGCAACTCGTTTCAGTGAAGATTCACAAGCAGCTTAACTGAGAAGTGCTGAGGTTGCTGGCCCTAATGTAGCAAAGCACTTAAGCAGGTGTCAGGTTTTAAACATGTGAGGTTTTTCATTTTGGTTTGTATGAACATCCTTAAGTACTTTGCTGGATTGGGATCCTGGCAGGACTGAAACCTTGGATATCTTTTCACATTAAGCTGTGTAAGTTAAACCAATAATTTATTTGGATTTGCAACTTATTCTTGAATTATATAACACAGGTATGCTGTCTCCCTTTTGTTGTTCTTGCTTCTTTTTTGTGCCTGAAAGAGTTTACTGTTTTTTATAATATTTAAGATTCTACATTGTCTTGGTATTAGATATGCTTTAAAGAGCATTTTAAAGAGCTTGAAAAACACCCCCCAACAAAACCCAGAAAGCTAAAACCAACAGAAAAGACTCCTCTTGCAGAGCTTTGAGGCTGTCCATAGAGAGAATTGTAATCTTGTCAAATAAGTCACCACAGAAGGAATTATTTGTATTCTAGACCGCAAAAAAGAGGCGAGTTTGAGAGCAGTATTTGCACTTAGCATGATGCCAAAGATAAAGCCCATCTAGCAACAGCTGAGCTTATGCTTTTCCAGTGAAACAAAATGTGTTCAGGTAAGAACTCACAGCTAACAGCAAACCATCATAAATGATGAATTAGTTATACTAGAAATCGAGTGCTGTTGAGCTTGATTCTGCTTATGTTTCATGATGGCATTACACACCTCTGTGTGTTTCTTTGGTGATGCCTTTCTCTTTCTAAGTTTCGTCATGCTGTTTTTATATATTATTGAAGAACGACTCAGGAGGCTGGATGGCAAATACTGCGTGCAATGAATTTTTCAAAAGGCGTTAGTTGTTAGTGTAAACTAGCTGAATTAAATGAAATCAGAATAGAACAACACGTGTTCCTTCTGTCTGAGATGAAAGCTGAACCAAGGCCGGGAGAGCTGTCGCGATTCAGGCAGCAGGAACTGGACTGGACAGTACTTGCCCAGTTTGTGCTGTTGTAGCTTGCAGTCTTCCTGTTGTTCTTCTAAAGCAGATTTTTACACGTTGATTGAGGGTCTCCTTTGGCCTGCAGGGAGGGAGAATGCAGCAGTTTTTCAGTGCAGGGGGAAACTATTCAGGCAGAGGAATCTTGTTCCAGCTTTAGGTACTCTTGTCTTCCCAGCTAATGAGTCTGTCTGAGATAGATGGACTTCAGCTATTTCCAGTACTGAAAACTGGGCCAAGGAAGAAACCAAAGAGGATATGATTTCAGAAGAATTTTACTTAAAAAAATATTTTTAACAATTAATTAAATGCTGATCTTTTGCAAATGAGCACCAATACTGCTGTTCTTCCAGCTGAATGGATGTAAACTTCTAATTCCAACAGCATACCCCCCCAAATAAGTCAGCCCCCAAAATGTGATTAAGGCAAATGATACCACATCATAGACCTGACTTATTTTGAAGTTGCATAGATTTTTAAAAGGGCTGGATTTGCCTTGTCATTTCTCTTCTAAAAAATCCATTCCGTAACAAAACATGACCTCAGTTTTCATTCCTTGCTCCAGCAGAAGTAAAAGGAATTGAGTCTACTTTCAGCATTATGTCAACTGCTGGCCAAGGCCTCAGTTTAATAATATCTGATATTCCAGTGGTATCCAAACTAGTAGGTAGGCTAGTGTTCACAGGAACTGTAAAATAGAGCCATGCACCATTCATCCCCTTCCTAGTAAGCCTCTCAATTCAGTGATGATAAATGTCTCTTGGAGCAATTCTTTGACCTTAGCTCTGCAAGTTTATCTTTCTACAGGTTACTAAAGAGGGAGCATGTGGAAATGTAGCAATTTCTTGGGCAACATGTAGATTTTTGTTTTAAGAGAAGTATGTTTGCACTCAATGCAATATAGAGGTACATTGTGCATATGCAGGTCAAAACATTTACTGCTCTCCACTCTACAAGCCTGCAGCAGGCAGAAATACACTCAGCAGTCCTATACCTAGCTTGAAAAAGTGGCTTGTAGGATAAATGTTGCTTGTTTATTAAGGTAGATTAAAATATGGAAAATTAAATGCTATGTCTAAGTACTAAGCTGTATTACTATCCTGTTAAAAACAAATTGAACTTTACATCTATATTGCATTAGTATCCTGGCTTCTTTGTTCTTGATTTATAGTTTTGAAAGCTACTTTTAAGCCTTAATGTGAGCATTTTTGTGTCACATAAACCAAAGGAACAGTTTACGCTTTTAAAGGGAAGGATTTCTTCCTATTAACTTTGAGTCATCTGATTACTCTGAAATCTCATGGATTTAAACATGCCTGTAACTGTTACAAGATGAGGTGAACACCAGATCCGAAATCTGTCTTTGACTGGAAATGAACATTGCCTTCCTTCATAGTGATAAGGATACCTGGTTTTTGTTTTCTTTAAGTCAGAGTATTTTAATTATGCTAGTAATTAATATGGTGTTTTACTAATCATGAACTGTTAATTGATTTATTAGTTGGATTTTTTGTGTGACCCAAGTTCTTTATAGTATGTAGCTCACAGTGAATAGTTCCTAAAAATTGTGGATAAAGCTGCAAAACTTCCAGAAGAGCAGCTAAATATTTTTCTACTTTGACATCTCCAAATGATTTTGATTTAAAAATTATTCTTCATATACTCTAGTTAATAGTAACAACACAAGTGATTTATTTAAATTATACATCCTGCAGAGGACTTTCTAAATTACACAGTTTCAGCCTGTGCTCTGATCCTACAGAAAAGCAGCTCTTTGTTTCCCCTTAACTGGCCATATGCTGCAAGATAAGCCCAGTGCATGGTGGAAAGGAAGCATAGCATTTATAACTGAGTTTTCTGTGAGGGAAGTGGTACCTAGAGATGCCGTGTTTCCCCAGGGATGGTTTGTTGTATTGCATATGCCTGCTTCAGGACAGAGTACAAAAATTTCAGAGAAAGTACCATAGCTGGAAATGCACATTAATAAACCTGGGCTGTAGTATTCTTAGATTCTAGCTCTCTGTGGCAAGGGGAGTGAGCCATATTTTCAGCTGGTCTAACCTGGCACTGCTCCGTGATTGCCATCTCTTGTTGGCATCCATGCTGTCTTCCAGTAAAACACAACCTACAGTGAATCAACAGCTGCTGTTCCTAATGAATCTATATTACAACATTCTACTTTGCTCAGAGAAGTAGTTTTCCGATTTGTATGTCAGATATGTGCTTTGTGTTATCCTGGGAGCCATATATTTGACCCAGAAAATGAGTGTTCATCAAATTTAGAAAAGATTTCTGATTCTTCTTGCTATGTTTTCTCTATTTGAAAATCTGGTCCCTTGAATCTGATATGATTCCTTGAGAGAGTTTGTTCAAGATCTCTGCTTCATGAGATCTACTTTCATTTGGAGAAAAGAAAAATATTTGAAAACTTGTTCAGTGGAATCAAATGGCCTGTTCATCATTAACTGTCTTCAGAAGACAGCTGGAGTCCCAATGACAGATTAAACATGTAGAAAATATATAAGCAAGAACATGGCTGTTATTAGAAAGAAACCATTAGAAAACACTGTAGAGAGCGATCTTTGAGGGCTGGCTGGGTTATACGCTTTACCAGCTTTTGCAGTTGGGAAAGCAAACCTATTCAAAAAGGAAGAATTAAAACTAGGTCAACTTGTTCTCCAAGATGAGGATCTGAGTAATTTGCAAATGGCCACTATCTTAATCTAAAGGAACTATATTGTCAAGCATACACTGCGTATAGGATTTAAACATGTCTTTTGGCCCAAACGCAGGGGAGTTTGAAGGCACTGATTGTACCAATAGTGGACTGACCTTTGGGTATTTCATTTTTTCCGACTCTTGTTTGTTACGGGCCAGGTGAGATGTTTCAGGATGGGTGGCTGGTTGTTTTTTGATGGCAGTATTTATTATGTGTCAAACCAATCATTCTGATACTGTGTGATGGAGTAAGCAGCTGCAATGGTTGACGTCAATCTCTGCCACAGCAGCAGCAGACTGAAACGGGTGCTCTTGAGTTTGACTTGTGTCTTTATGACCTTTAAACCGTTAGGGTAGGTGAAAGCCTGCTCCTGGGAGACTGTAGCCACTAATACCAGGGCAAGCTGAGGACTGGGGTTATGTTTTCTTTAAAAGCTATGGTATTTAATACCAGACTTTGTCTTGGAGCCTGGGAAGTTCACATGTATTGGATTCTGCAATTGCTGTTTCAAAACTTAGTACTGAAATGACAATTTTACTCCTTGACTCTTTGAACTATCTTTGGTTTTGCTTTTTTTTCTAAGCTGTTTAGAACAGCAAGAAAATGAAGGTAGAAGAATATTCAACCTGTGTTGGAGACTTTGTTTGCCTTTGCTGCTTCTGTTAGCTAGGTACCATGATGTGCTACATCAAGGTGCAGATGGGCTAGAGATTGAACTTACGTAAATGCTTAGAGTTTTCCACTGACACTGTGGTGTTTGTGTCATGTCCAAGACAGTGCAGGTGAGCAAAGTTGCTGTTATCTCCAGGGCACTGTGCTCTCAGCTAAAGCAAAGCTAGGTGCACCTAGGCAAATATTAGTAGTGAAGATGGTGATCTGGCTGTTTTAGTTCCTCTACAGATCGCGCTTTCACATTACATGAAATCCCATCAGAAAAGACTGGAATTGTGATAGCTGCACTGAGAAAAGACAGGCAGAAAGAAACATAACTTCCTAGTGATTTTTGCATATTTGATCTATTGTATGTTAAGAAACACGCTTACTTCTGATTTCTATTCCTTGTGGTCTCTTCTTTCCCCTCTCCCACACTCTACAAGTTTTCTGCCAAATCCAGGATAACATGAAAATAAGAATATATGCTGTGTCTATACTGAGGAAGTGGTTTCCTTAGAAATGGTAACCATATGAAAGCTATAAATGCTGATACTAAAAGTATAGTTGAATATACGGATGTGGGCCCTGGAAAAAGGGAAATGGGATCTGTTTGCTAACTAAAGGGAAAAATCTTGTTTCTGCATAGGCTTTTTGCCAAAGCACAGCTGAAGTAAGATTACTTTAGGTGTCTGTTGTGTGGCGGCTTTTCCCCTCTTGCTTTTTATATATGGTGCTCGTAGAAACATGGCTATGAACAAGAAGTCTGGTTTGATTTCACATTTCATGGACTCATAACTGAACAGGTGGGTGTATGCTTTGATAATTGTCCCCCACGAGCGGGCCAGGGCTCCCAGTGCTGCCTTCAGCTGTTCTCTCAGCTCCCCAACACAGATGCTGTGGTGTCTGGGCAGGCGTAAGCTGGATGCTGCTCTTGCCAGTCCTGTTGCAGCACTGGTGAGGGGGTTTGACAGCTGAAAGAAGTCAGAGGAGCAACTGCTGGCAGCGGAGTGGGAGACGGAAACCAGGGGAGCGAGGGGTGTTGTTACGCGCAGAGCTCCAGCCTCCCTGCTTCCCCAGAGTGCCCATGCTAACCAGCAGAGACGCCTTCTGGCTAGTTAGCCCTGAGATTCGGTAGCAATTTAATAAACCATGGCATTGGTTCTCATCCTGAGAAAATGTAGATCTGTGAACATGAGGTAGGAAATGGTTGGAGCTGGATTTCTCTAGAAATGTTTGAATATGGCCATGCTGTGCAGCACTATTAGACACCAATGTCCAGTTGGTGAGGTGCAGAGCTTTACACTCAGCTCTCAAGCAGAAAGATTTGACTTTGAAATACTGTTATCCTTCTGCTGTATAAGGTAAAAACTTTGGTACTTTTATGTCCACTTTTTTTTTTTTTTTTTCCTCCTGGGACCTGCACTTTGATGTGAGTTACAGAATCAGTCAATCAATAGGTTTCCTTTAAAGGAAAAAGCAGGAATAAATATTCAGCAGTCTTAAAAATGTTCTGGAGATTGCCTTCTAATAGGGATGAAATAAAAAGCAGAAGCTGATTAGAATTCCAGAAAATGGGATATTTATTTATGGGAATTTGAGTCTTCATATGCCAGATTTTGCAATTTAGTTCTCAAAATGTCCTTGATTTTTAAGCACTCCTGGAGAAATCATTAAATGAAGGAAAAGAGGAATTTTAAGAGCCAAATTATGTTGATTTACGGAAGAAAAATGTAGCCAACATGGATTGTCTGGCTGAAGGATGCATGAGTAAAATATAACGGTGTATTGTGCCTGAAAAGTGCTCTCATCATTGCTGAAGCATTGCCCCATGCTAGGGACTTACTCTCCCCAACAGAGATGGGTGTGCTGAGCTAGAAGCAGAGAGTGCAATGAGACTTTTCCATGGTACATCATCTTTGCTTATTTTTCAGACCAGGTCATTGTCATTTTCAATGCAAGTCTCTCTCTAGAGCATACTTTTCTTTTGTATTTATTTTCTTACATCTTTTGTGTCTGAATTCTCTTGCCTCTCTCCTCCCATTTCTAGCTCCTAACTATACAACTTAGGGAGAGCATTGACAGCACTTGTGAGAAGAAGGGGACCTCTGGCTGCTGAGAAAGAAAATTAAAAAAAAAAAAAAAAAAGCTGCACTTCCACTTCTACAGAGATGTATAAAACAGCTGCTGACATTGCGGGAGACCTGGAAAGCCTCAGGAAATCATTCTGCCTTGTGCTTGGTTATATTAAAAATACTCTGTGTATACTTTTAAAAATCTATACATGTGTGAATTAGAGGGGTCATTATAGGGTGACATTCTCAACGTCTCATATGGAAATGTTGTCTGTTCTTTGTTTTCTAGCTATGATAATACTTAGCTAGATAAATGTCAAGGGTTTTGAGAAAAAAGCCTCAAAACAAAACCAAGCAAAGCTTAATGTTATGTGAGCAGGGCTGGGCTAAATAATCATTGTGCCATTTTCTAGCTGATGTGTGTGCCTGACCCATAATGTCTGTTAATTGTAATATGAATTATTGCACCTGCATAAGGTGGAAGGAAATGATACTGTATTTTGGTATAATTTTACTGTGGTCTGCTCCTCAATGAGGGATGATCAGGTGCTTTGTAAATACTATTTGTAAATCAAGTCCATTTGGAGAAGTTAATGTCCTTGTTCTGGGGAAACTTGTGCACAATAGGGACAGGGTGTTTGATTGGGACAGTGGGGGGTGGCAGTAAATGGAGATGAGGACACGGGAGCTGTGAGTTCCTGGGCTTCAGCATGCTGTCGGAGGAGATGTCAAGTGACTCACCCTAGGCCAAGTCATTCCTTCAAATAGTTGCTCTTATATTTTATTGGCAACAGTATCAGCCACGATCTTAGGCCAACTTGGCCATGGTGTCAGTGCTGGTGTGAGTGGCCCACTGAGCTGTGCTCCTGCCGGCTGCGTGAGTAGCTAGTGCTCCCATCATAGCCTGGTCCTGGGGAAGGAAGGACTTCTGCGAAGAGCTTAGGGAAAATCTGAAGTGCAACATTGATGATTCCTGCTTTCTTTGCTTCAGTGTCTTCTAATTTTTGCCACTCCAAGCAGCCTAGTCTAAACAACTGTTCAGAAATATGTATTCTCTTTTGTACACACAACACTTCATTTTTAATGCTGCTCAGTGTAGCTATGATGTGCAGCATCTTTATTGGTACATTCACCTTGAAAGTCACAGTTGCTCTGAACTTTGCTGGGTTCCTCCCTGGGTGGAGGATTTCAGCTGTGGAAAAATATAAACGTTAATTATTTAGTGAAGTGAATTAAGTTATTAAAAATGAGGATCTAAATTCATATTATTCCTGTTTTTGTTGTTCCCCCCCCCCCCCATTTGGGCCAAG
>KL265463.1:49156-60001 GCA_000699545.1 Podiceps cristatus
ATGTGACAAGTGTTTTTTATAGTTTGGACTTCTTGGTATCAAGTGCCATGCTAAGTGTTTTCAGCATTCTTCTTACTAGGTGAAGAATTTGCTTGCAATCTGGTTTAACTCGGTGCCTTTTGGGTGGGTAATTTTTCAGCACAAAATAGCTGTGCAACATTTTAGAGGATCATTGCATGTTTAAAGAATGTAAGTCCAAGTTGCTTCCTTCTGCACAAGAGAGAATGTGAACAGATATAAGTGTGTTTAGTCTGAGAGCAGAAGGGTGAGCAAGGAAGATGTATTAAGAGGTGGAGGTCAAGCAAAGACATGCACTAGAGACTTAAAGACCAAAGTATTGCTTGTGAAGGTCTAGAATTGTTATTACTATTACTTGTGTTGTTACAGCCTCTAAAAGATATTTCAAAGGGAGGGGATTTTTGAGTTTCCACAAATAATTATCGAGTAATTTCTGCTTAGTAAAAATTAGCATAGCACCCATAGCTTAGAGCCACTGAGAATCTGGACTAAAATTTGCTTAATATATTTGGTTCTGGTAGGGCTCAAAATTAAAATAAGATAAATCCTTCACAAGAGGAGGAAGGTAGCTAAGAAAACAAGCAATAAATATCGAATTGCAGAACATAGGCTATGGAGCCACTGAAATGCAGGCCTGCCTTAAGAATTCAGGAGCCATGTGTGTAGGAGGTCTTCTGAACAATCTGGCCAGCACTTTTAGGTATATAGGCACTGAATGGGAGTTAAATTCCTGATAGTCTAGTTTCAGTAAGCTGGTCTTTTAACTAAATTCATCATTACAGTCAGTCTGGAATCCTTGCTTATGGAAGTGAGTGAACACACACTACGAGTAGGAAGGGTTTCATTGTGCCAGCAGCTTTAGAAGAACTGCCACAGAAAAAGTGTAGTCCAATCTGTATTTTCTGTAATTTGTTGCTTGCAGTCCCCTAGCAAACTTCACTTGCTGGCATAGGCAAGTGGAACTCCCATTAAACTTAGAGCTGTGCTTGCTGAACTTGGCCCTCTGCCTGCAGAAAATTAAATGCATTAGCAGGTTAGCCAGAGGAAAGTGTTCTTCTATTTGGGGTGCTCGGCACTTGTTCTGAGGCACTCTGGGCTCGCAGAAGAGAGAAATTCTCCAAAATCAGGGCTAGCCAGGAGGGCTTAGACAAATTGCCTCTTCCTTCTTCCCCTCTGTATTGAATGCTGGGAGGCCTAGAACTGTCCGAAGCACGGGCAGGCTCAGGAGGTGTAGGAGTCTTCTCTGCATAGGAGTCTTACCTGCACCTTGGACCATGTGTTTGTACCCGTAATGAGAAGAACTTTTTTTATTTTCTCTTATGAGGCGAGGGCTTGATAGGGGACATCAAAGTCATGGCTTCAGCCTTTTTCCAGGCATGGTGGCTGCAGTAGCATGTATACAGTGGGGACTGTAACATGTGCAGGTGCTCAGGTGTGAAAGCATATGCCCTTCAGCACCTGGAAAAGAATAGAAGAATGTATGAGAAGGTCTTTGAATCTAAGTCTGGTTTTGTGTTATTGTAGTGTGAAAATTCTCCCTCCTTCTAGGCTGTGTTTTAGTCCCAAACTGCACTTCTCTAGCTTGTCCTTTTATCTGATTACTTTTCTGAATCCCCCTCTTAATTTGTGAGGGCAGCTGAGCTGTCCTTTCCTGGGATTTCATGAATTAAAAATTCCCCACTCTCCAAATGTCTTGGGAATTGCAGTCCTGTTTCTAAAAGTGAGTTAGGCACTTAGTAGTATAAATCCTATTACAAATAAATGGGATTCAGAATGGCTCATGCTATTTTTTTTTTTTTTAAATGGAAATTTGGTCTCCTGCTAGCATGTGTTTAAAAAAAAAAAAAAAATCACTTTGTGTTACTTGAAATTGTGCTTAAAATAAAGCAGTTCTATAAGATGCTGGTTACTAACATTCCCTGCATTGTATGACAACTTACTTCTGAAGTGGGCAGAATTACATTATCCGGAGTTGCAACACTTCAGTCTCTCTTAGAATGTTTACAATAAAAACCTGATGCTGACAAGTATTGTGGAGCATATTTATTCTCTTGCTGTGGATTAAACAATTGATTCTGAAAGATTAAAATGCCCCACCTGCCTTCTTGCACACTTCTGTTTTGCCATGTCAAACAATATAAAATGAATACTGCACTTCCCTCTATCTAATTGAATAATTTACTGTAAATAGCTGTCATTTACTTTAGAGCAGTAGGGGATCATTAGCCAAATGGATGTGAGTAAGTCATGCCTTTAATGCGTTAGAGGGGCCTAAAATGGAATCCTCTAAATGGGACCATCAATACAGCCTGCTGAATTAAGTCAGAGGCACTTAAAGCTTTAAGTCCTCTTTCTTGTAAATTACATGCTCCCTCGGCAGAAAGGTAATCAAAACTTGCATAAAATATGGCATCTTTGTTTCAAAGCTTTATTTTTAATGAATAAAATAGTACAATTTAGATGACATGATTGGTAGGTATAACTATTTTGGATTTCCCTCATTTTAATTACCTCCCTTACTGATTGAAGCCTCTTGCCTCCAAGCTGCTACTTGTGCTGACTAATATTGGCTCTATTCCGTAAATAACTAAGATGAGCAGGTAATAAAATATCTTTTCTTGACTTTTATGGGTATATGACTTGATAATTATTTGCAGAAGTTGGTATTTGGTATATGTAATTTTAGAAAGGTCTCAGTCAATCTTAACTCCTAAATGTACAATCTGTTTTTGGCTTATTTCACCACTGCAGTCGGTGGCAGGGCTGTTCCGTGCTTTAATAAGTCTGTCCTTCTCACTGACTCCTCCTGGCCCCATCTAGTTCTCCCATTCAGTTCCCTGTTATCCCGGAAAAGGTTGGTCTTCAGTTAAAATCAGAAGCCAAACTTTCAATGACATCCTAAGAGGGGGATGCTATACAGGTAGCAACTGTCTTGTGGTGTGAGACTTGATTTTAAAAATGGTTTTAATTAATTGTAACTCTGGTAGCTTGAATTACCCTTAAGAATATTCCTTTTCAAGTTTACTGAGGTCCTTTCAACCTCAACTATTCTGTGATTGTGATACCTGCTTCTGAGTAACAGTGACTGTGGGAACAAGTGGCCATGTTTTACAAAAAAAAAAACAAAACAAACCAAACAAACAAAACAAAAAACCAAAAAAACCCCAAACCAAAAACATTTCCCTTCTGAGTTTTGACCTTGCTGTTTTATTCTTCTCATCTTTTAGGGGTCCTGGGATGTTAAGGTTCCTGACCTATTTTTCCATGTTCATTCCCTATTGAATCCGCCTCTTAGTCATCTCCTGTAAATGGTCAACCATTTCATTTTTTTTTTTTTTGCACTAGTCATTCCACTCCCATATACATGTGAATTCTTCAGTTCTTGGAATTAGATTTGGACAGATGTTTTAAAATCAACTTGAGGTTCAAGGGATATAGATAAACAAAAAACACCCCTTCTCCATTATTGCAAACATAATCTGTCACTGCACTGAAGAGAGTAGAAGGATTTGATACACGGTTACTTCAGAATATGGAGAGGTTAAATAACTTGCTGTGTACCTGGGAGGAAGTTGGTGGCAAACCTTGATGTGGAAAGCAGGGTGATTTCCTTATTTTCATTCCCTAGCTGTAACCACTGCCTTATGTTTCCTGTAACTTTTTTTTTTCTCCCTTCTTACTGAAATTTTTTTTTAAAGGTAAATTCATCTTGTGCTTTGAAATTTTTCAGAATCTGCTTATGAACTGCTTTCACTTCTATTGGATGAGTCATGAGTCGAAAGCTCTGTCCTGTAGTTCCACCATGAGTAATGCTTAGCAGTTTCTTGGGTTCTCTTTTAGAAGACTATTAAATTAAAAGAAGAATCTGTTTTTTGAGATCTTAATGGACAATTAGGTGGATGGGTCTCAGAACTGATTTACATTTACCACTGCAGTAATTTAAATTTTTTCCTCCAACTTAAGGATGTCGCTTTTTTCCTTGCATGTGCATGTTGCTGGTCATAGTTGTTCATCCTCAAATAAATATAAACATTTCAGTGTTTGGGACAGCTGCACAAGTATTGATTCTGCTTTCAGGAACAATTTTTCACTGAGGTCTATATTGACAGTAGCTCCCAAAGCTGGCCCATGTATACAAGCTTCAAGTTACCAACATGACATTTAAGTTGTGGTAATGAATGTAGAATCATAGAATCATTTAGATTGGGAAAGACCTTTAAGATTGAGTCCAATTGTAAACTTAATGCTGACAAGTCCACCACTAAACCATGTCTCTAAGTGCCACATCTACGCATCTTTGAAATACCTCAACCACTTCCCTGGGCAGCCTGTTCCAGTGCCTGACAATCCTTTCAGTAATGAAATGTTTCCCAATATCCAATCTAAACCTCCCCTGGTGCAATTTAAGGCTGTTTCCATGTAGGTAGTATGTGGCATCAGGAATCCTCCTCTTTCACCTGAGCACTGACTGAGAGAGATGTTTCCCTGAAACCTCTGTGCTGAGTCTTGTCCAGATAATGTGTGTCTAAAGAAAAACTTGTATGTGCAGCCTCTAGTGATGGTGGGACAGGCTATCTCCTTGACTGCTGAGATGTCAGATACTTCCCCCTCTTGGGTGCCAAGACATTGGCACATCAGTCGATGGGCATTGGCAATACCTGGAAAGATATTTGACGTGCCTGGCCCTCAAGTATTTACTGGTATAACACAAGTGTAACTGGCACAGGCAGTTTTTTGGTTTCAGCTGATGTAAACGTGGGATTGTGGAGAGTATCTCTAAGCTTAGGCACCCCAAAAATAATGAAAGCCATATTTGCAGGTGAAATATACGTTCTGTCCCTGTGAGGGGTTAGGGACATGTCTGTGTTCTTGCTGAGGCCAATTATTGTCTTCAGTTGCATTGGTAGTACTGGGAGACAATGGGTATTTGGAGATGAGCAGTTTTCTGGGGTTGATCAAGAAAAATGGAGATGTATGAAACTCTTAAACATGAAATGCTCTCTGTAAAGGTGAGGGATGGAAAACTGCTGGTATTTTAATAGAGAAATGAGCTTTCTGGAGAGATCTGGATTTTACTTGGCTACTCTTGTCCTGTTCTTGAAATGGGAGGTGGTCTCCTCCACAGCCCACATACCATAATAACAATAGAAACAGTTTTCAGAGCAATGGATCATCTCTGACCTCTGCTAGGTTTTGGTGCATTTGCACCTGAAATGGTCAAGACCAGATTTCTGGGAACAGAAGTTCATGGAGAACTTTCACACTTCAAGATTTCCTTGGTCTTACCAGTCTCATGTGCCTGGAGGGTTAGTAGTGCACAGGCTTGCATTGGAAGGGGGTGAACAAATTGCTATGCAAGTGTGAATCTAATGTGCATCTGTCTGACTTTCAGTGAAGTATTAATGAGCAAGTTCTGTGGCATAGTCATAAATTACTGCAAGGATCAAGCCAAAATTTTGGATAAAAAAAACAAGGACAGTTATGAATTTTCTATGGGGAGGAAAAATAAAGTCTGAAATCTGAGTACTCCTAAGCCTAATGATTAGGAATTCATTGAATTTGGCTCGTAATAGCAAAAGCTTAGCTCTGGGACCTTTACTTTCAATTAATTCTGGTGTATGTGTCCCTACCTGTGCCATCACAAACTATTAAAAACTCATGATAATAATGCCAAACATTTATCAAAACATTAGCCCTCTTCTACAATGAGACTTGTACTGTTTAAAAGATAATTTTTCTCTTCTTTCAATATCACTTTTTAGAAAATCATGAGGACAAATAATACAGCCATCCTGGAACAGACTGTTAAGGTAGTTCATCGTGTACTCAAAACTTGCGTGCCAGTTCCTTTGCATAATGTGTTACGGAACGTCAGCTGAGGAGCACAGTCAGTTACTGTAGTTCAGCTGATAGATGCGAAGTTGCTGGACTCCAGTAACTTGCTGTGTATTGAGAAGTGACCAATGAGAGAGAAGATATAGGTCATAACTTGTATACCTTTCATATCTGGGCCTTTACTAAGTACTGTGACATGTAGATAGTTGCTTTTTAAGTCAAACTACACAGGCCCCTACTGAGCTACAATATTTGTAGAAATGGGAATGTGTAATACAGTTATGATGTATATTATGCAATATTGCTATAAGCTGATGGAGGATGTTGTATTGACTCTACAGCACAGCTGGATTTTAAACAAAAGGAAAAAAAAAAAGGCCTAGCACAAAGCCCTCTTTGTTCTATACTAATGTTTTTGTCCTTGTACTGAGTATAAGTAGCAAACTCTGAAGCTCTTTCCCATTTCCACCAAATCCTCAGGGATGCAAACTTTTCACTGATGGACGCGTTTCTGGAAAAAGGGCATCCATTTTTGTTCTGTCAGGATCAGTAATGTTATAAGCTCTCAGGTGCAGCATGGTTCTTCGTATGTAGATCCATCAACATCCAAACTTTACTTGCTAACAATGAACATTCTTCTCCTTGTATCTCTTTCTATCATTTTGTTACCTGTGCTCTTCTCCTTGGCCCTTTCATGCTAAACCTTCAGCCTATGAATTGAGGGGGATGGGGGGAAACAAAAAAACCCCCAACGCCCCCCCAAAAACAAAAAAAACCCAACAACAACAAAAAACCCAAACCCACCCAAACCAACCAACCAAAAAACCAAACCAAACAAAACCCAAACCACAAAACCCCATGAAAACTGTGCCATTACATCAGATAATACCATCTGAACCTTTTCAGCTTGGCCTTCCAGAGCTCTGCAGCCAGAGGCTCGGGAGTGTTCTTGACACAAAGGCTGAGCGCAACACAGTGACTTGAAGTAGGCTTTGCGCTTTCTGCTCCAAGCTGCTTCCCAGCCATGATGTGATCTCTGGTATAAATCTAATCTAACGTGTACAGGCTTCAAAGTCCCCTTGAGTCTTTAGATTTGCTAGGGATTTCCAGATGGGCTCTGGTCATGTTACACCTGCCCCTGAGACACCGAATACGGAAATGATCCTGCAGAACAGTTCTGCCTCTAGTCCTGCTGGGGATTCCCTCTCTGTGTTGTGGTTACAGCTTTTTGGCTTCTTCAGGTTGTGTGCAAAGGACAGAGGGAGGAGATAATGGTTGATGATTGGATATTTTTTGGCAGTGATTCAAAAGATAAATGCAGTATTTTCTCCTTAAAAAGAGGAAAAGACCACTGCTGCTTTATTACTTGACCTTTATGTAGAATTATAATGTCTAGGCAACATAGTTCTGCTGACAGGCTGTCTGGAGGTATTAATTGGAGTTATTAAAGGGGAAAAAGCAAGAAATAGAAACAATACTTAAATCTTGCTATAGCTAAAATATTCCTATTTTCTGTGTACAAGTAATTTCACAAACATCCTCTGATTTTATTTTTTCAACCCGTAGGAAGAAGTTTGTTCGTGTTTTGGATTTGTTGTCTCTATCTAGAAAAGACATGCTTAAAGGCTGAGGCTGTAATTATGTGAAGATAGCCTAGTGGAGCAGAATCGCTGTTCGAGAGCTGGGATCCTTGAAAATACAGACCTCAGCCACACTCGCTTTACATGTTCTGTGGTGTGTGTTGGCTCATCTCATATGCTTGTCACTAAATTGGATCTCCTGTTCTTGTATTCTGTTGAAATACATGATTAGCAGGCAATAACTTTGATATCCATTATTTATCTCCTTCCATTTTAACTTTTCTATATCTCTTTGATGCCCTTTTCTTTCTTTTCCAACATATGTAGAGGTAAGGGGAAAGAAATTATCGTAAACTAGTGATAGAAGTAACAAGTTTATTGGTAATTCAAATTGAGACGTTGCTCAATGACTAGAGAGCTATTCTTGGCCTTTTGTGTTTGTGTTAGCTTTTAGGTAAATGTGTGTTTATCTGTATTGGCCTAAAGTTGGTTTTAAGGTTTTCAGAGTTATGACAAAAAAGAGCAACCGGATGTTAACTCTCTAAAATGAAAAACTTGATGGCTGCTGGTAAATACTGTGAAAATACCACCACTGTTTACCATGTAATGCCTTGCAATACTTCCAGTAAAGACTTGGCTAGTGTAGGCTGTAACCTGAATTAATAATATTATTTTGCTCATCTCTGTTAAAATGTCAAATTTTTTTTTTTGGTTGGTTTTTTTGTTCTTTAGAGGAATATCAGTGTAAGTAAAGATGTTTTTTGACTGCCTGTGTGACTAACTGGAATGGATATTAAGAAAGATGAAATCCTTTCATTACAGAAAATGGATTGTATATAGAGATGTGTAAAGATATTGTCATCGTTTCTTGCAGCAAGTGAGTAACTTGTGTAGGTCCTTATTCTTTTCTGTTCATTGAAGTGGTTAAATACAAGGTTATTTTCTCTATGTACTTATTTACATTATTAAACATTGGAATATTTGGTTTCAATTTCTACTTGTCTCATGTTTAACTTTGGGTAAGTCACTTAATTTCTGTTTCACCATTTCCTGCCTGGACAGGAAGATATTTTCTCTTTTCATTTCTAAATCCTTTAGGATTTTTTTGATGTTTTTTGGGGGGAATAATGAATCCTAGGTGTAATTTCATTACACCTAGAAGCCTCATGTTAACAAATAACAGTAAACCAACAATGTTCTGTAGCAGTTCTTCTGAGCAGCGTAGTCTATGCTGGTACAGGCTTCTACAAGGGAAGGAGCAAAAATCTCCTATTTTTCTTTGTGCCCTACACAATGACCAGTTAAAATAACAGCCCTTATATTGCTGATCTCTCCATAAAGAGACTGGGAAGACACAAGGTGCCACCTCCTGTTGAGACAAGATGAAATCCTTTAGATGGGGTGGTGTTTGCATGTGGCTATGGTGTCAAGGATAAATCAGACAAAAGCAGGGGAATTTTACTTGAATTAATTTATTGCCAAGCAACACAAACCTCTGACCTTAATATAGATGTTGAGGGAAGTGTGGGGGAAGCCCCCAGCCTGGCCTCAGCTGCCTTTAGTTTCAGGGAGACCTGGGAGGTTGAGGCGGTGCTGGCAGCAGTTTCCTTGCGGTCCCCCTCAGGGTGGCTGCAGCTGCCTCCTCACCTCAGCCAAGGCCGCTGCCCTGGCAGCGCCATTTGGGCTGGCGCCGGGCTTTGGCTTACCTCAGGGCCGGCTGGAACCGGTTCCAGCTGGTGGGCGGCAGCTGGGGGCTCCCCTCAGAAGGCGGTGTGTGGGGCCTGTGAGGTACTGAATTTACAGCTGGTGTGTCTGATTGCTGCTTTATAGCTAGTCGGGGGGTGGGGAATCAAAATGAAAACAGAGTTTTTGGTCTGATGGCACCTGGGCATCGCTAAAGAGAAAGGCCGTCTTGTGCCACAAAGGGGCCACTTATGCAGGCACAGCCGTGGCCAAGGGAGATCCCCAGTCAAAGAGGTGGTCTGCAAACCCATATGGTCAAAGCCCATTTATCTGTTTCTCTTCAGAAATAACTTTGAAACCAAGAGGCCTTGGCCAGAAACAGGGATGCCCCGATTGTGAGCGTTTTAATTGAGACTTGTGCTGGTGCAGGTGATGTCAAATCGGCTGGTTTATTTTAAGAAGGGAGGGGGAAAGTACCACACAGCCTGTTGTCAGCAAGGGAAGTGTAAATGCAGGAGTTGTATGTCTCAGCATTTTATGGTAGCAAGTTGCATTAATACTGCTCTGAGAACCAATAAACACTTTTATATGGTGATTATTCTGTATCACATAAAGATAAAATATAGTTCCAGAGTGCACCAAGTTGCCACCTATTATTCAATTCCTTAACCTCAAAAGCAAATTCTTTTCCAGCAAAACTGCCTCTAAAATGCTAATTGCTAGAAATGTGACCACTAATCAGTTTGCTCCCATAAT
This sequence comes from Podiceps cristatus, assembly GCA_000699545.1. Taxonomy (NCBI): domain Eukaryota; kingdom Metazoa; phylum Chordata; class Aves; order Podicipediformes; family Podicipedidae; genus Podiceps; species Podiceps cristatus. The sequence goes on from KL265463.1 coordinate 59,029, forward strand.
ACTGCCATCTAAATAAATCGGTATGCCTCTTCTAGAAGGGGAGATTTTAAAGAATTTCACTGGTAAGATTAAAAAAAAAAAAAAAATGCCAACTAAGTGATTAGCCCAGTGGCTTTTTGCCCAAAATAATTTTAAGAGGGAGGCGGGGAGGGAGAGGAAATGTTAAAATCTGTTATGCCCTTCTCTATCCTCCTTATTTTAAATATTTTCATAATATAATCCATGATGATGTAGACTCCATCTTTCTAGAGATTTTATATTTAAATGGGAAAATTTGCTAAAGATACAATGTAAGAAAAGCCATGCCTTGGCAAAAGGACTGGCTGTAGTGCATGGAATGACAGATGTCTTCCATTCCTTATCTGTGTGGTGGTATGTCTGCTTTGTCATGAAAGCTGGATTGCCTGGGTAACGTGGGTCTATGCTTCCCCTTTCCATACAATCAGCTCTTTTGGTTGAATTACAGATATTCTACTTAGTGTGTTTCTGTATGATCCACTTGCTAAAATAAAGAAATTGAATGAACAAGCCCACATCCCTTGCTTTAAAAGCAGACTTTTGCATTGGGGTGATCACAAGGAAAAAATGGTGTATGTTCAAGTAGGGTATTCTGGAGCCTCTAAAACCAGCAAGTAGAATGAAGGAATCCAACTCTGTATGGAGATGAATGGGACCATGTCTTAAAGGACTGGCTTCAGATTTCTACGTCCCCCTACACTTTGGTATTTACAGTTGGCAATGTTGCACCGCTTGTGCTATCTTAAATTCTATAAAATAGTATTTCTTGTCTGTAATTTTTAGGGTAATCTATTTGAACTGAGATAGCTTTAGTTAGCTATACCTTAGAGATATAGGAGGGGAAAGAAAAAAAAGGCAGGTAAAGATCTAAGACAAGAGAAATTCAGAACAAAAGTAGCACAGACCCCTTTTTATATATTATGTCTTTTACAAATATTTAAGTAATATAATTATA
>KL265465.1:0-33141 GCA_000699545.1 Podiceps cristatus
GAATGTATTAAAAGAGAATTTTATATAATACTATAATATCATACAAAATAATGCATATGTTATATATAATATGATTATATTTCTGTATCTATACAAAATGTCTCATTACCTGTCTTTTCTCTCACCCAAGGCATAGTGTGGCTCCTAGTCAGGCATTCCATCCTTTATACACTTGTTTTCTCTTAAAAGCAGGGTGGCTCTTTCCACTCAGCTCGCCTCTAATCAGTCAGTAGACATCAGTAGGATTGTTCTTTGGTTTGAAACCTGAATGGGTGGAAGAGGGAACAGAGATTGGTTTGGGTTTGAAGTTGGGTTTTTTTGTGAATACCTCTTGCCCAAATACAAACTTGCCATCCAGTGAAAGGTCTCTGTTCCTCTCCATAGGCAGGGAGGGGCCGGGACGTCTTCATTTCCCTGTCCTCTCCACCAAACCTCACGTTGATGACAGCTCCCACTCAACACTTCGAAGCAATCTCCTCGGCCAGCCTCCTCCGGGCCACCTCCCAGTTACGATGCCGCTTGGTGAGTGCTGTGAGGGCGGATCTCTCAATGCAGAGGCAGCTGCCTAGATAAAAGTGAGAAAGACACATGTAGAATATACCTAAGAGAATCAATACACCTCAAATTAATATTTTGCAATCTTCAGCAGTATTTATTAGGCCCAAGCCAATCTCAGAAGTATAGTATACCAAAAAATAGATAAGGCAACCCCAAATGGAGCAGAGAGGGCAGGATAGCCACTCCGGCAAATGCAGTTAAGAGATTTCATTTCCTACGTGCCCCGAGCATGCTGGCTCATAGTTAACTCATGTCTTTGTTATCAATGGAGCTGCTACTGGGTGTAACTTACTGAACTGTTTTCCACTTGGTACATTCCTCTTATCTCTGCAAATTCTGCATGATCGCATTAACTTTTTCCCATTTTTTTTTTAAAAAAAAAAAAAAAAAGTGAGCAACCTTTTGTTGCTGATCTGCAGCCGCTGAGTGTGATGCTGTGGTCTTAACACGAATTCAGCATCACTGTCAGCCAGTAGCTGAGCTTGTGTACTTTAGAGCATTTCTGCTTTCTGCTCTGGGATACAAAACATCATATGTGTTTTGCAGTAGTAGCATATTTGCAGCCATCTGTAATTGCCTCCTACTCGCATATGCTTAGTCACTGCATACAAACATACACCTTCTGCTGAACTTCGGAATTATGCTCCCCTCTAGTAAAGCTCATTATGTTTTTAGCTGTATGGTATTCTACAAAGCCTCTTTTGACAACATTAGAGCCCAGTAATCCAGATTTACCTCCAAGGAGGCCAGAGGAGATAATTTAACCAAACCATTATTGTAAGTACTTACTTTCTCATGTGATCCAGTGACATCTTGGTAGAAGTTTTGTTGTTGTCATCAGTTTTGCCAAGTAAATGAAAACATGCTAGTATGAAGAAATGCAAGTAATTTAATACTGGTAGATCCAAAATCACAGGAATACTCTAAACCAACACAATGTAATGACTCTTTTATTTCCCCTGTATTTTTAATATAGGTCTTATATGATCCCTCTTGCTATGGCTAAGTTAATGCTTCTCAAAATCATGGAGTACACAACAGTGTACTTACCTCTCCCCTCCCATCACCAGCTGGAAGCCAAATTGGTTGGTTGGTGTTTTCTTGGCACGAGTGTGTTCCAAAGTGGATGTTTGGGGGCAGGGTTTGCCTGCCTCTGAAGGCACGAGACTCATGACTACCCAGATTTCTTCTGGTTGTGATGTTTCAAGCTTATTAGCAAGTGTACTCTCCAAAGGAGTCTGCCTCCTCCTACCCCAACATTTGATCATTTAGCCAGAACATGGCTCTCTTTGGCAGTCACTCTTAGGGAGAGGTTTAGTCAGGGATCTCCAGGGCCTTGAAGCCAAGGAAACACACTCCCCCTGGTCTACTTCTTCTCCAAGAATCAGCCTGCAGGACACGATGGGATAGAGCTAAATGCTAGTTTGATGTACTTTGGGAAGCCTGTGTCTCCTGAACAGATGGCTTCCTGGTGTCTGAACCAACACTTACAAGTGGGCAGTTTCACCCTGAAACAAGGAGAAAGCTAACAACAATTAGTTGTATTTGTGGAGGGAGAACACGTCTTGGAAACTTAACTGCTAGCCAAGATAGGATCCCAGAAGAGGAATGAGATGCTGATAGCCAAGGTATTCTTTCCATGATGACAGCCATTTGGAAATCCCAGCATAGTGAAGACCATCAGGCTATAGACCATCTTAGGGATTTAAGCATCTTTTCTCCCTCACAGTTTGATAACATGGAGCTGTTTAAAAGAACTTCCTTTCCCCCTAAATTACTTCTTTATCTCTTCCAATCTATGCCATTTTATAGTGGCCTAAGAAAAGCCTTTGGAAGTATGTATAGTCAAACTATTACTGGCATTTCAGACTGTGCTGCTGCATAAACTCTTCCAGCCCCGTTCCCGTAGGGTTGATCTTGCAGAGGACTGACATGCCAGCTGCACAGGCAGAACCGCTGTCCTGGGGTATCCCGAGAGAACTCCATGAAATCACTGTTGTGCAATCTTGCTGTTTTTTCCCACTTCTGGCAAATAAGAAGAAATAGCGAAGTCCACAATCGGTTATGTCAAATAACGCAAAAAGGTTTAGTAGCTTGATTAAGGATTTATGGTACCTGTTGATGATGAAGAGGAAGTCTGTTGCTGCTTGCTGCTCCTGTTTGATCTGCGTCCTGGCTTTGGGAGAGAGGTTCAGCTTGTTGCCAATATCCAAACTGAGTTGGCAGGCGTCCTCAGGAGCACCCTGCAGACTTCTAGAGGAGTATTACTGCATGCCACATCCTGCAGGTTGAATTAAATTCTATGGAAAAAAATCACTCCCCGTCAAATTACAACCACTTCATAAGAGAATGTTTTAGAAGCCGTTTTACGCAACAAAAGGTTTTATCAGGCAGAAGTACACGGTCCTGATGCCCAGAGACAAGGCAGCTGTGTAATTCAGCGGCTGGTGAGCCCGGTTGACTGCATCGCTGTGTCAGAGCTGGTGCCTGCACAAGGGGACCTGAGAGCATGCACGGCTGGGCATGCGGGGAGACAAGCTCAGCCTCTCTGTCACTAGTGCAAATCTGGGTCTGTTTGTTCTTTTGATGAAGCCATACTCACAAACTCTCCCCGTTTGCTTCAGTTCTCTACACAGGCAAATAGCTCTGCCTTACGAAAATACATTAAGTACCATGAGATGGTCAAACACCAAAGTAATGGGGAACACAGAAGCACCTAAATGGCTAAATAGAGAATGTTGTAGTTAAGATCCAGATTTTATGTTGATATTTATGTAAAACACCGTAATTATGTTGTGACATGATTAAAATACAAGCCTTTCAGAAAGAAAAGAGCAAAGCATCTTGTCTCTATACTGGGGCTATAGAAATAACTCTTAAGATGATGAAGATGATGCTATTTATAAAGTGATAATATAAGCAGCTGGCTAAAATAATGAGCTGTTTTGAGAAATTATCAATGGACTAAGGGGATAAGAGGCACTAAGGGAGGAACCAGAGGGAGTTTCTGGTTATCCTTCTCTAGGTTTGTATTGGTGAATTGCACCACTATTTAATTTGTCTGGGGACACTAATTTTGTTTTTACTTTCACATAGTGAGGCTAGAAAATCACATGGATAAGGTAGAGACAACAGAAGATACTGGAAAAAAAATCAATAAATAGAACTATTTTAGTAAAATACACGTCCTTAGACTTGACAGATACATGGACTGAGAAGCATAAGAAGGGAAAGTAAGTATCTGACATTAATCTCCTTTCATTACAATGGGGGAAAACCATTCAGCCAAAGCAGGAAAAAAACCTACAACTTTGATATTTAACATCTGCAATATATTTGGAGGGAAAAAAAAAGTATTTTTAAAGATCAGATTAAGTCAGATGAGTGTACTGATTAGCCTTAATTGCTGCTGATAAAGGTAGGAAATTAGAGGGTCTTTTAGAAATTTTTGTTACCTTAAAACCTAGCTGAACTACCTGCTGAATGGTAGATAATAGACACAAACTTACTGTCTGTTGAATTAAATGTAATGGAAGGAAGATTTGAGCTTGATACTGCAATAATTTTAGGAGAGCTGGATTGCTTTTCTGGTTCTTCTGCCAACCTCCTTTGGACTTCACCTCTCCTTTTAGGTGGAATTCAGATAACTTTAACTCATCTCTTTGTCTTTCTTGCCTGTTTAGACTAGAGATGCTTGTGCATTTTTCATGTTCTCCTTTTCCTTCTGATTTTCTCCTGTTCATTGTGAAGAGGAGGATGTCCATCCCCTCCTTGCCCAGGGTGGATGGTGCAAGGAGTTGTTTCCAGGAAGGCTCTGAGAGCAGGGTAGTAGGTGTAGCTTGGCGGGTCCTATGGAGGTGGGATCAGACGGTACAAGAGGCCTGGGGTATAAAGAAGAGATGGAGCAGCGCTTTTCAGAATTGGTCAGCACCTTCATATCAGTGAGAGGCTGAGGGATATTGAAGGTTCCTCATTCTCTTTTTCTGCACACAGATTTCTCAGTGTACCTCTGTCCTACAGCCTCGCTCCTGCTCTTCCTACTGCCTCCCACCCTGGCCCTGGTTGACCTCTCTCTGGTTGAGAGACTGGGTCCATGGTTCTTTTTCCCAGTTTGATTTTCTTAAAAGGCTTCATTGGCCCAGCTTTGTCTGCTTGTCTAATTAGAGCCCTGAGTGATTAGAGTTTACTACAGGGATGGCTACCATTGTACCATGGAGCCTATTACATAGAGGTAAGATCTGCATGTGCAGAAGATCCTTCCTGTTATTACCTATGTGTAAATATTGGTATTATTTGAAATTTGTCACCCTCTGGTGGTGATGTAAGTAAGAGTAGTTCATGTCAACGTGGAGAAGGATATATTTACTTAATTTCAAACCAGATGTACTTTCTTCATGCCAGTCCTCTATGATCTTCTTGAATTAGCTGGTATGTAAGCTTCATTTACCTATCATAATTGCGTAACTGACCTGCTATCATCCTTGATTTTCTGATTCCAAAGCACCGGCATTATTTCAGTTAATGCAGCTGTATATTCCAAAGAATAAGCCGTGCTTTTGTGTCTTACAGTGGTACATCACTAGAAGCAACATCAACAGTGGGCAGGGTCAGAAGAAAATGGAGGCGCCAACAGGTTCATCTCACAATGTCTTTTTCTGTTAAAGGGTTTATCATTTGCTTTTTTCTTTTGCACTATTTTTTTATTATCCTTTGCAAAGCAGTTATTTGACATTTCCTTGCACATACAAGTGTGCAGAATTCATTTTTCTTGGAGTCTCATGTTTTGAGTCTGTGTTATCAGTTTACATTATCTAATCTACTCCAACACCACTAATGGCTCATAGTTTCCAGCATCTCAATGACTGCTCTCAGGGCTCTCTTCTTCCCAGATAAACCAAGGATTTGTGTGTTTCTATGCCTCCTGGGCACTTAAAGCTCTTGTGTACAGTCTGGAAAATTGAAGATTATTTTCGTTTCAGAGACTGGGATAAAAGACAGGGAAAATAATCTGAAACCTACCAAAATGTGCATGAAACCAGAAGCTTATTTGAAAAATAATAACCCTTGATAGTCACAGCTCTGTTTTTCTTGCCCCCAATATTCTCTTTCTCCTTCTAGTCATTAGAGTAAGCGCAGTAGGCTAAATTCTGTCAATTGAGAGGAGCCATCATAAGGCTTTTGCATTATTTATGTCCCACTTGAGTCTTCACAACTAGCCTTTCTACAGAGGTGAATTTTACTTAGTGATAGTGAGTGTCTTGTCTCACTGTGTAACCATCAGTTTTCCACATAACCAGGTCTCTGTAACAATATTTATAAGCTCTTTCACATCTAACATAATAGTTTACTTTCCAAGTTCTCCTGGGTTGTTGTTCCCCCTGCTCCATTAGCTGTATGCTGCCAAATAAATTGGCTTAGGCATTTCAGTGCTTCGGATGCTTCGTACAACTGGCAAATGGCTGGCCTTTGAAGATGGTGGCCTCCTAAGCCTTGTCCAGATGTTGCTGTCTTGCCTGGTAAGCATTACCGCTTTGGCCTCTCAGTCATTTTCTGTACAGTTTTGGCAAAACAAGATTCATGCTTCTTTGTCCTTTCCTCTTAATTTTCAATGGTTCTCTGAAAGTTTCTAATTCACATTCAATACAGAGCTCAACTTTTCCCGTATATCTTGTAATTGTTTTTAATCATATTAACGTGTATGAAAGCTTACAGCAGTTTCTATTGCAGGACTTTGAGTCATGCATGTGTTTTCCAGTACTTAGTTTATTGTTCTTTTTTGTTTCCTGCTTTTCTTGAACTTGAAATCTGATCTTAAATCTTCCAAAATCTTTTCATCTCCAAGATAATAGACTTTGCAATTAGTCATTAAATTACTAGCATAATGCACTTACTGGAACTGTCTGGAAATTATGTTTTGCTAGTTGAGTATTTTCCTTGTAGGTATTTGAAAGGTTATCATACTCTGATCTCATTTATACCTGTTTAAATCCGGAAGGACTATGCTGAAGGCAGACGAGATGCTGTCCTGTTAATTTCATGTGCTTAGGATAAGAATCTGGGCCCACCTTGTTTTAACTTTAGTCTTCATTTCTTGGAGTGGAAGAAGTCACCTCCCTGTACAGTGATGATTAATAACTCATGCATCCCAAAACAGAAAACACATTGGAACAAAAGCAGTCCTCACTCTTGCTATTATGTTTTTTAGAGGTGATAATTTGTCTCAAATTTATTTCTTTCTCATAACATATCTCTGTCAGGGGAGCCATAATAGCAGGAACTTTGTTACTGCAAAATACCATGATTAGATGCTGATACTTACTGAGCACTTTGTTTGCATTTTAATAAATAGTTGACTTCCACCACAAACTTGCACACCCTGAACTTTGTGTGGAAGACAATGTTTGTTTCCTTGGAAAAGTACGTTGACGTTAAAAGTTAATTTACAGCTAATTTCTTCCTTTCTGAAACTCCCTATCAGAAGGTGCAGAAGAATCTTCCGAACAGTTCCTTATCCCTGTTATCTTGACTCTTCAGGCTTCATGAAACTACAGTCCTTGAAGTGGTTTTAGATGTCTGTGCCTATCTTTTATTTGGAAAACATTTCAAAAACTGTTGTGATAATAACATTTCATGCTAGGCTGGTAAGCAAGAGAATTGGTTTTGAACAAGAAGAACAGAATTTAAAAATATATGTGTGTATGGAAATGGAGCAAAATACGTATCCACAGATGTTCACAAACAATGGAGAGATGATTATGTTAAGGTGATGAGCTGTGGAATGGGCTGGAGACAGATTTCTCCCATCCACTGCTAGTATGACAGAGTATTCATGTCAAGCCATGCTTATAGCAGGTCAGATCTGAAGTGTTGCGTGTTAATTGATCTTAGCTCTTCACTATTTCACTCTGTGTTACTTAAAGCTTCTCCTTCTTCCAATGTTGTACTTCTGTTTCGTCCATGCCTCTCATCTTCTTACTGCAACCGTCCTTTATGGTTTGCCAGTGGCATCAGCTTTGACATGTCTTTTGCCCTCATCTCCCCCAAATCACCTTTGCCTTTCCCTATGCTCTGTCTATCCGCATGGCTTCTACCTATTTTTCATGGATATCCTTCCATGCTTATGGGCTGATGATGACAAGGCTGTGGGTAAGTCATGACTGGTAAAGTAATTTTATTTTTTATTTTAATTCACACTTCGTTATGTCACTAAGACTGTGTACTATTTGGAGCAGAGGTAGTCATCATAAAACTTCAAGTTTGCTTTTCCTTTTGTCAACCATACGCTTCCTTGTCTGTCTGCCTGCACTTTTTAGTGGGCCAGATCTCTGGAAGCAACCCCTGCATAACATACAGGTCCCAGTTTAGTAAAGTACTTGACCATATGACTAACTTAAAGCACCTATTTAAGACATATGCTTATGTGCTTTGATGAATGCTTTGCCAAGCAATTTCTGTGTCTTGCTGGGAAAAATATATAAAGATAATATGCCAAGAATTTGACATTACTATGAGACAGTCATTAATGCATATGCCGACATAGAATATTTGCTTTTCCAAATAGGCTTTCACTATGCCTTCTCTTTTTGTGCATGGAATTTCATAGCAGGGACTGAGTTACTTAAGTGATGAATAGCTATACAGCTTAGTTTTGCTAGCTAGTAATCATGTGAAAGATCTCTTTATTATTGCAAAGGGATAAACTGGAGAGAAAAAGAATCAAGTATGGAGCAATAATATAGTAAATGAGATGACTTTTCCTCTTTGATGGACATCACTTTAGTACAGCCAGTGCCAAACCAGTGCAACTGAGGAGAACCCAACTAAAGTTATTTAGAAGTCTGCAGTCCAAGCTGAATTAAAGTGCAGATTTTGTTCCAACAAAGATTGTTAGAATGCCAGTATTTTGATCAGAAGAGAGCCCGTGAGTCTACAATAGAAATGAAATTTATCTGCTCACTTACAGAAGGGAAGAAGGTGAGGTAAGATTTCCCTTTTTTTCCTTTGCACGGGTGACCTATGGGGCTAAGCTGATGGGAGTATCGTGCTCTCGATGAGAAGCTGCATCCTGACTCGGGCCCTGCTCCTGCTAAATTCGCTTCCGCATGAGCGGCCTTGGCAATGCTTCCTCCCTTGCTCCTGTGAATCAGCCCACAGAACAAAGCTACGATAATGAATGGCTCTGTAACTGCTTTCAGTCCAGGGAAGCAAGAATTAATTGTGGCCATGTGAAGAGCCTCGTGCCACAGCTCTTCCCAGGACCATTCCTGTAGCTCAGGCTACACATTTCAGTGCCCTGCGGAGGAACATGGTTGTTTTCATCCCTCATTGATCTTCATTCCAACAACCAATGCTCTAAATGAGCAGCATATGCAAAATACTCATCCTAAGATTATGTTCTCCCCAGTTTATGGGCAAGAAACCAACAGAAGGAAAGCAGTGCAGTGTCACTAAGAACATTAATTTCCCCCAGAATAATGGATTTAAACAGAAATCCCCTGAGCATACAAACTAAGGCAAGCACACACAAACCTTAAATGAAGGAGAAAAAAGAAGACACTATGCCATCAAGACACAGTCTCCAAATCCCAGCAGACACTTTTCCAGGGAGAATTTTCCATGGTGGTGGTTACCGACAGCAATATGTAGTGGTGTGATAGGAGTGGTGGCAGTACTTGGTGACCAATTTATGAAAGGCAATGCACTAAGTCTCTTGGTATTATGAGTGCCTGCAGACCTTAAAGGGAATCTGGGGACAAAAAATAAACCACTGGATTACTCTGTTCTGTTAGCTAAAAAGCATTGCTTTCCCCTGAAGTTCTTTCAATTACATTTTCGTAGAAAATGTGAAGAAATTAGGTGAAAAAGGTCTTGCAACAAAGGTAACAAAGCAACTTACAGTCTCAGAAATGGTGAAAAAGATGTGCAAAGGAAGGTTAAATAGTAAAACTCAGCAAAGGTATGGGATTTAGCATTAAAATAGGAAAACAAGATTTTAAAAAATTTTCTAAGACAAGAGCACTAATTCTGTGAGGTCCTCCGAGGTGACATTCAAAATCCTCCATGTTGTTCACATTTAGGAGTGCTGGGAAGGCCTATGGTAGAGGTTGGTGTGGTGATTCACTGAAGTTGGAGAAGTGCATACTTTTCATTAGGAGGCACAGAGCAACCTAGTGCTACAAACCCTCTCCAAAGCGCTGACCCAACACAGACCTTCCCCAACACATGACGTAGTTCAGTCTCCCACACTGGATGAAAAGAAATTTGAGAGGTCTGAAAAGCGGAGTATGATAATGAGTTGGGGCCAAGGCAAGCTAACCAATTTGCATCTCTGATTAACCTGGTTTGACTCTGGGCATCTGTAAGGCTCTATCCCAGTTGTTGCCGTTTATGGTGAAGATTGGCCCTCATGTAGAGCAAGCGATCCAGAGAACACCTTTTCTCTTCCTAGTGATCAGTATGGCTCTGACCTCTTTCCGAAGGGCCTGTTGAAGGCACGTGCTAATGAGGAGGGCAACAATAGAAGCCCCAGGGAACACTAGAAGATGTTTCTTATTGAAGAGTGGAAAGCATGAAAGCCCCCTTCTAAGTGAGGTGTTCAAGACTTTGAGGCACTTTGCTGCACTGCAAGGATCTGACATAAACCAGGCTCTTTGGGGTATCAAGTTTCTTGCAGGTGGCCTACAAGTCTTGAATCCAAGATGTGAACCCTGGAAGCTAACCCAGGTTTCTCAGCAGTCCACTCTATAAATGAGAGAGAAATCTGAGTGGCAGGATAAATGCTGGCAGAAACACGACTGGGCTGCATCCCCAGCAGCGTGGGCAGCAGGTCGAGGGGGGGATCCTGCCCCTCTGCCCCGCTCTGGTGAGACCCCCCTGCAGTGCTGCCTCCTGCTCTGGGGCCTCAGCACGGGAGAGACACGGAGCGGCTGGAGCGCGGCCAGAGGAGGCTACAAGAATGATCCGAGGGCTGGAGCAGCTCTGCTGTGAGGACAGGCTGAGAGAGTTGGGCTTGTTCAGCCTGGAGAAGAGAAGGCTGCGGGGAGACCTGATTGCGGCCTTCCAGTACTTAAAGGGGGCCTGTAAGAAAGACGGGGACACACTTTTCAGCAGGGCCTGCTGTGATAGGACAAGGGGCAATGGTGTTAATCTAAAAGAGGGGAGATTCAGACTACATAATAAGAAAGAAATTTTTCACAATGAGGATGGTGAGGCACTGGAACAGGTGGCCCAGAAAAAGTGGTAGATGCCCCATCCCTGGAAACATTCACAGTCAGGCTGGATGGGGCTCAGAGCAACCTGTCTAGTTGAAGATGTCCCTGCTCATGGCAGGGGGAGGGTTGGACTAGATGACCTTGAAAAGTCACTTCCAACCCAAACTATTCTATAATTCTATGATTCTATGATTCTGTTGCGGTTCCCCAAGGTGGAACCATTGTCATGAGAAACACATGAGCTTTCTTCCAAAGAATAAGTGTCTTGGGAGAAAAAACATCTGTGCTCATAAGCAGAGCTATGTGGTGGCAGGATGGAAAAGGTCAAGAGATAAAAAAAGCCCACTGAAGACGATAGAAGTCTGACTTTCATGGCCCAATTGCTCAATCCCTGAGAAAAAACTTTACTGAAGTTAAGTGCCCATTAGCGCCAAGTGAAGAACATACTTGAAGTGTTGTCTTCAGGGACATGTCTACTCTTTGACCATCCTTTGATTTGATCAGCAGTGTGTTCACAAGTCCCAACAATTCATATACACCCTCCACTTTATCATTTGCAGGATCAAGGAGAATATTTTCACTCTCCAATTACAAAATTTGACTGCAGGAAGAGTAAGTAGCATGGATTCCCGTGGTCATGTGTCGTGTGTGTGTGTGTGTCCCCAAAATTGGTGACGGTTTGGTGCAGTGTTTCAGTGCAGGTATTTTGCTGTATCTCAGGTGCCTGGTTTTGCTTATTTAGCTAATTGCCTGATGTTATGATTTCTCACACCTCAAATTGGCAATGACTGGGAGAAGAAGAGTTGCTTCCTCTCCCAGTGGTTCATGGGTTCATGGGTATAGTACAGGGCATGGTTCAGTTTGTAGGGCTGGACTGATTTTTATGTCACAAACCCCTGCCTCTGGAGGGACAAAGCATATTGATCATGCCATTCATTTCTTCTGCCACCTCCCTATGGCTGTTATAGTGGCAGCTTTTGATCTTCCGCTGGGACTGAAGTTTGTTAGAAGTGTCCTACGGCTTGCAGCGTGGGAGCAGCACACGTGATCGATGGCTCTGTCAGGTCTGAGTATGATTACACTGATGCAAGAGCCGTCACACAGGGATAAGCTCAGTGGCGGGCTGCATGGCTTATCCATTCACAGGCTATGAGAGAAATTCAGGCTGCTGGCATTTATTCCTGAACTGCTTGGTAGCTTCTGCTTGCCCAGGAAGACAGCAGCCTCGTATGCCTTGCACAATCTTTGCAGTACAGTGCTCACATGGAAAATCTGAGTGAACAAGAGAAGATTTCCTAGGGAAGAGATTTCTCTGGAAGAGTTCTGAAGGAGAAAGATGAAGGTAAAGTCCTAGAGTCATGCCTTTACTGAAAAACAGTCTCAACTGCTGATAGCGACTGTGTAAATCTACTTAAATGAGAGAACAATGAAGCATCTTTATTTTTCTCCCTTTCATAACAGAATGCTTAGGCATGAAACCCCATAATTTCCAAGTGAGTCACTAGAAAAGGGTAGATTTCAAAGGAACCACCATGAAGTTTGCAGCAGGTGAAAGCAGCCAAAAAATGAGATAAGGGTGGAGCATTTCATGTTCATAACCCAGTCAGCAGCTTCACTCCAGTCAGCTCACGCACATATTGCGTTCATGTGAGAGACCATAAAATATGGTGGGGTTTTATGGAATTAAAAGTCCAGGAGCCTTTAGAACTACACATGGACTCTAAGACTCTCAGCTCATCGTTTAATCTTTCCTTCAAAGATATTTCTTCTTATAAGGATACAGTTATTAACTGGCTTTGTCAAAACATATATTACTAGTCTGCACAAATTTAAGCAAAAAATATATTGCATTTTTTGCAGTTTGGGTCACTGACTGAGTATGAAGAAGTGCGGTAGATCCTTCATCCTTGTATTTTTGCATCCAAATTGGATGAGACAATCTATATAGATAAAGCTGTTTGCCATGTGCTAGCCTGCAGCTCTGACTTGGTAGTTTTACCTTGCCTTTTAAATCCTGTATTCTCTACAGTAGGACAGGATTCCTCAGCATGCTTTGAATTGTCAAGCTGTGTGAGACTAGATCCAAATCTCACTGAAATCAGTGTGAGCAATTTCAAAAACTGCAGTGTGCTAGGGAAGAGAGCCTTAAAGCATGTGTTGCTCAGGCTATTCCATCTTCTGTGTCTTTATAGAGACAAGGGCACGATCAGTAACAAGGAATCTGACTTGACTTAGTGGTGGCAGCATGAGTGCCTTGAGAAGGCCACAGTCCCAGCTCCTACCTGCCAAAAAGAGCAAGGGCTCTGGAAAGTGCTTGGAGACCCTCTAACGAAAGCCCTTGTTAACAGCATCATCCCCCTCTTGATTGCTTTTGAAAGCTTAAGTGCACCCGTATGATGGTAAGGCTGATTGCTATTTTTTGGAGCATTTCATGTGGGCAGAGTTAAAGCAGACCTTTGTGAAATCTCCAAACCAGAGCTGTGAGATGAGACAACTACACCAATAACACGTCTTACAGTCAGCAAAAAGGGCAGCCTGGCTCTTCTTTTCTTCTTCTCCCTCGCTCCTGGCATCTGTGGCACTGAGTTTGAGCCTCAAAGCGGCCAATTCACCCACCTCCCAAAAAATCCACTGTATTTTTTCTGGATTAGTTCTCTACTACTTGACTGAGCCGGATTAGCTCACAGTGGGCTTGTACAAATGCTCCCAAGAAAGAGGTGGGACTGTGTGGTTGTGTGGATGGGCTCGTGGAGCATGTCAGTTTACCTTCAGAGATGGGAGAAGGGGCTCATGCTTGAAGCTTCTTTTTCCAGCCGCATCGATTAGTCTGGTACGAGCTGATACTTCTCCCTACAAACTTGCCTGTTTTATCCTTAGCAATATTACTGCTCAATAATGCATACAGTGATCCCTTTAGTCATTAAAGGAAATCCCCAGGAGCCATCCTGGGCTGAATAACCTCTGTGAAGACCTTTGCAAAGGCTAGTTATTACGTGGAGTGGACAATAAAGGGAAATGAGGTTTACATTTGCTTATCCAAAAGGCCAGAGAGAGTTCATAGATTATTCTTTGCACAGATAAGCCAGACCTAAAGTAAACACTCCTCCCTGGAAAGTATCTGCTGTTTGTTTTCCTAACTTTAACCATGTGGCTAGGAAAAGCAGAATAAATGAAATAAAAGACAGGCTTTTTAATAATAAAAAACCAGTGTCTTTGAAAACTCATGTTACTGGCCCCTGAAAAATTTTAAATGATCTTTCCTGCTCACTGCATGAAACATATGCTGATGTGGCTACAAAGTTTTCTTGTAAGTGAAAACTGATAAGAATTCAAGCCCATCCCATCATCATTATATTAGAGCAGAGCAGTCTGCTCTTTTTAGTTAAACCACTGCTCCTGTGCCCTTTATTTGGACATTACTGATGTTATGTCAGGTTTTTCAATGAAATTAATGGAATAGCTGCCCAAGGAGGGTTGGAGGATTGGAGGGGAAGGTTCTAATGTTTTCCAAATCTGCTAAAGAAAACTCCAAACAAAATCCTTGGTGAATATAAATTAGCATAGCATGGCTCTTAAAAATCTCACCCACTACCCATCTGTGTCTTTAGGTTCATAAATATTTGACAAATGAAAAAAAATATTCTCTCTGCCAGAACTGTTTACTGGTTATTTCAAACCAACCTGTGATTAATTTGTTTGCTCTTCACTGTCTTTTTCACATGTGACTAAACAATTTATATCACCGAAGTCTCAAGTCTCCATAGTAGGTTGTCCAACTATGCCTGAGTATTTTTGAGATAACAAAAGTGTGATTTTTGCAATTAATCCTCCGTGATAAAACTTTCTACTCACAAGAATAAAACTTTATTTTTTGTTTTTTCATCAAAAAATTGAAGCATGACATAGAAGAGTTGGAAACATGGGGCTGGGTGAGGGAAAGGAGGACTGGCCCCAGAGCAAAAACAGAAGACCTGGCTGTCGGAATGGTCCGATGCCATGATGTAGTGATGTTTGTGATTGCTGCCGTTTCTATGGCAACCTGACAGCATGATTTACTGCAATAATAGAGAAAGCAAATGTGAAGCTTTTGTTTAACTTCAATGCCATGAGCTATTTGTTGATACTGGGGAGGAGGGGGAGAGAAGTTCTTTGGCTTCTAGTTAAGCACATTACTAATGTGTCTTAAGTATGACGAGAAGTCAATAAAGGGGATCATGGTGTTCAAATCTCTTCTGTCCTCATGGAGTCTGCAGACACACACAGACACGGCGCTCAACTTCCCTGCGACGCAGTGCGTAGGAGATTTCTCTGTGCAGACTGCAATCCCTGTCCATCGCCCGGCCCAGGAGACAGCATGACCGAGGTCACCGAGCAGAGTCAGCGGCAGAATCGCCGGCTCAGGCTTCCTGCTGGGCCAGGTCTCTGGCTGGTGGCTGCAGCTTGAAGGTTAGATGAGTTGCTAGACCAGGGGGTCTGGAGATGCTTGATTCTGGAGTATATCAGCAGGGGAGCATAAGGGTACAGCACTGGCAGAGCTGAAGGGGTAGGTTTATTGGAGTCCCTGATGGCTGCAGAGTCCTGCTGAGGTGTGGTGGTGGTGTGGGTGAGGCAGGAAGAAGGACGAGGGGTTTGGGAGAGGAAGGGTGGAGATCCACCTTTACAGCCAGGTTCCCCGAGGCTCAAAGGGCTAAGATGGAACTTGTGCTGGTAAACAAAAATTGCTTCTGGTTGTTGTGGTTGAAATCTGGTCTTCTGTACTGGGTTAGGGTGAAGGTTTGGGACAAGGAGGCAAAAAATTATGCTACCTGCTCTTACAAGATCCACAAGGAAAAAGTAGAGGCAGGCAGGTAGCTATTCCAGATTTGGAAGATCACTAAGACTGACTGTAATGAAGACTGGAGTTAACACAGAGAGAAAAGGATTGGGGACAGTGTGGGGCTCCATGTTTAGCTTTATTGTTAAGCCACGCAGCACCTCAGCATTGAATTGAAGGCTGGTGTCAGACATGGAAATCACCTTTTGTTTAATTGTGGGGTAGGTGTGTCTGATTAAGATTGGGGGATTGGATACTGGGGCTGGGCAACTTGACTCTGCCATCACCCCATTTCATCTGAATTTTCCCTTTCTGTCTATCCCTCGCTGATGTACCAAGGCATCAGCATGAAGGAGTGGGATCAGCCAGGGGGAACTGCAGTCCCCTGGTATACTGCTGCCTCTGCCACTGGCTGGGGGCGCTGGGGATCTGCCACTGGCTGGGTGGTGCTCAGCACCAAAAAAAGCCCATGAGAGATTGCCTAGTTTCCAGCAGTGCATCCTCACCTGAAGCTTTCACCGTACTAGTTTTGTGGTGCTCTCCCATCTGAGAAAGTAGGATAAGCCTGAGCCTTTCTTGCCATGGCTGTGCCTAGTTTGAGTGCTGGGAGCAAGGAGGTTCTGGCAGAGTCAGTGACGGCTGGGTGGTGCTCAGCACCAAAAAAAGCCCATGAGAGATTGCCTAGTTTCCAGCAGTGCATCCTCACCTGAAGCTTTCACCGTACTAGTTTTGTGGTGCTCTCCCATCTGAGAAAGTAGGATAAGCCTGAGCCTTTCTTGCCATGGCTGTGCCTAGTTTGAGTGCTGGGAGCAAGGAGGTTCTGGCAGAGTCAGTGACCGTCTTTACTTCTTCAGTGTCTTATGTTCACCCCTTGCTGTTTGCTGCTGGGCACGGGAAGCTCAACTAGATAAATCCCCGTCCACTCCACTAGCACTCTTCAGGAATATGTCTTTATTAATATATTAAGCACAGAATGATGCCAACTATCACTGAGCAGCTTGGGTCCCTGCCATCAGGCCACCTGATCTTCCCGAACAGGGTGGCCCCATGCCAGCATCCCGATCCTTGCCCATCCTCAGGACGGCTCCTGAACCCTGCCACGCAGGCCTGCCCGCACAGTCAAGAGGAAGTACTGCTGCTCTGACGCAGTGTTGCTGAGGTCCAAGTCAGCTTTTAATGTCCCTTGTAAAATATATCTGATGGCATAAGATGATGTTTGTCTGTGTAAATAACATGATATTGTCCATCGACAGTAAATAGCATTGTTGAAATGACACAAAGCTTTGGAGATAATTATAGGGAAGAACTTGCCCGTTTACCTTCCTTATACCTTGCAATTACAGAAGGGTGTTTGTTTAGTCTTTATTTAGTCATCTGCACCAGTTCTTATTCCGTAAGACCCTTTTGTGGTATGTGCTGCTGGAGTGCATTTGTAAAACAAAATTAGGAAAGAGGACACAGATGTTGCTCTGCATTCTCTCTTTGGCCATACAAATTATAAACAATGTCTCTTTACATTAAGATACACTTTTCTGTCTCATATTGGGTTTAGAGCTGATTCTTTGGGTATGTTTTCTGATTATAGCAGCCTGTTCTTGTTTAAATATCCCCACTACTGTACTTCATGTGAAAATATTGTTGCTTTTACATTCAGTTCACATGTCTCAAATCTGTATGTACATTACTGAACTGATGCAAGGACAGAAGAATTAATAACATTGTAGAGAGCCACAAAAACAAAGTTTATCTCTTACTAAACTCTACAGTGACAGAGCCAACAAGTTTACTTGTGTATAACGAGGTTTGTGTATAACGAGGTTTTAGTATAACAAGGTAAGAGGTAGCAGCCCCCAGAGCAAAAGTGCCTTCACTGCTGGTGCCTTGTGTGAGCACATCAGTAGAGAGTCCAGAAACTGATGATGGTGGAGGCTGAATTGTCTTTCACCAAGACTTTATTGCAAAGAATTCTTTCCTACTGGAATACATGAGCTCCAACGCAGAGAATTTCATAGCATAGAAATTTTAAACATTTATTTCTGCCCAAGATCAAAAGAAATTACCTGTTTTTCTGGTATTCTTTTCTTTTCACAACCCTGATGTGAAAGCATTCCAGCTTCTAACAAATTTTGATTTGGTTGACTGCAACTGGTCTGCTGATAAGATGTATTTAAGCTGAGTGCCTTTTTTTTTTTTTCTTTTATTCCACTCTCAATATCAATAACTAGTTCACATTGTTTATAATTTGATACATGCTTCCACCAAGTATATATTTTAAAGATGAGCTTATGATCACTACTCTCAGCTTCTGAGTAGACAGCAACATATAACAACACGACAACAGTGTGTGTGCGTGGGGGAATGGGGTGTTATAATCACCCCAAACTGGAAGAAGTTTATCACAAAACTGTGAACAGCTGTTGTTAAGACTCATTCTGAGCAGAAGAATGCACCTCCTGATGTTTCTGTTCATTTGAGACATTTCTGTGCCACATGGTGTCCATCATGCTGAATGCTTTCCCTATGGGCTGGGTAGCTAATAAGACAGAGCAAGCTTTATGTTAAACAGTGAGATGTCTTGAGTCAGCATGTCATATGCAATAAAAAGCTGTGGACTTGAGTGGCGAAAATGAATTTAGGATACTACAGATTTGCTGACAAAAATTTTCTCCAGCAGTGAGCACCATATGAAAAAATGAGATTGTTGCGTTTGATCATATTTTTTGTTGTTGTTGTTGTTTTAATTTTGTGAACAGGATATTATTCGGGGCTTTGACATGTTCTACAGTAGGACTTGAACTGGATTTTTAAGATGTTTTGGGATTAAATTGCTGTTTGGGTTTTTAGCGGGGCTTTTGGACTCGTCTTGAAGTTAGAATTGAGAATGCTGCTGTAACTGCTGGAGTCATCTGGAGCTTTATTAAACTAGAAACTTGCAGGAGGTAGAGTATCACTCTGTAACAGATCTTAAAACTGAGAGTCCAGTCTTGTGTTTGGGAAACCAAAGAGATTGACTGAGAACAGGCCTATCTGAGGTAAAGAACAATCCTCTGAAAGGACTGTGATGGGTCTATCTGTATCAACCCACCACTTAGTTTCAGTGTTGAAGCTAATGCGACCAAAAACCAGCAACTGTGAATCATTTCGGAGAAAGCTTTAATTTTACCTTTCCATTTGTAAGTAGCATACCTGGATTGTAAAGTTTCAGAAAATACACTTTAAAGACAGTCATAACATAAGAGTACTTTCTACTTTATTATTCAAAGTATGAGACTATTTTCCCTGCACGCCTTTTGATTTCTCCGAGGTTGGCAAGGCAAAACATTTCCAGACCCAAAGCAGCCATTTTGCAACCAACAGCTGCCTCTCCCTAGTCCAGCTGGCAAGCACCTTTGCCTCTTCTTTCCTCTTTTTTTACTGCTGGTGTTTTCTCTCATTACGTCTCCTGAAAACAATTAGACAGCCATCAAATCGCAGTATTTTCAGACTGTGTTGGGGCTGAACTTTGGTGAAAAGTCAAACCGTTTCAAATCATCTTCTCTCACATAGAGCCTTCCTTTAAAGCAGCCCTCAAAAAATAATCCAAACGCAGGCAAGAAATTTGCAGCTGGCTTATATGAAGGAGCATTCATTAAGTGT
Organism: Podiceps cristatus; assembly: GCA_000699545.1. Classification (NCBI taxonomy): domain Eukaryota; kingdom Metazoa; phylum Chordata; class Aves; order Podicipediformes; family Podicipedidae; genus Podiceps; species Podiceps cristatus. The sequence goes on from KL265465.1 coordinate 19,219, forward strand.
GTGTGAGATGATAGTTTATATAGCTCTCCTCATGAGAACAGGAGCTGGAAGGAGTCCAGTTGGTTTCTTGTGCATCTTGGCATGGCTTAGTCAAGTTCTTCCCCTTCACCCTCATCCTGTCTCTCCTTTACTTCTATTTAATTTCAAACTGTTAGCCCTACGTTCTTCTTCCTGCTTGCTGTCGTGCAATCACTTCGCTTTAGCTGTCAACCTTAGGATGAGACATACCATGCCTCAGAAGTGCCTATCATTCCACATCATCTCTTAAGGAAACTGAAACGACTGACTCCTATGCAAACATCTATCCTGCAGCCAACTGGAGACAGGAGAGAGACGGCACCAGCCTCAGCACTCTGAAAGCAATGGATTCATAGAAAAGGGTATTGAAAGCAGTGGAACAGCACAGGGCTTGCCAACATTTCATCACAGCATAGCATATGGTACTACTCTCCTTCCTAAAGACCAAGCGTTTGTCCCTTGCTTAGAGTAGTTTATCAAAGAACCAGCAATTAAGATTTTTTTCATTTCACTGCTCAGCCCAGTATCACAGACAGTCTTTTTTTTCACCTTATGATTTTTAGCATTGGGAGTTAACAACTAAGAGGTACTCAGGAGTTTAACATACAAATGTGGGACCTAAGAAACATGTTCAGCGTCTGTCTCTGTGCAGATTTCCTTCAAGTTTTTGCAGGAGGTAAGTTTAAAGATCCTTAAGATTTCTTAATGTTTTGTTTAAGCAACTGGGATAAAACCTGTAGTCCTACTGAGGCTTCGTCACTGACTTCATCACAGTTAGGATTTCACTTTCTTTGTATCTAAACCACAGCTGATCATCCGGAAAATAGCAGACCTTTCATTCTTATTTTGTCTCTTCAGATCATCAACTGTTCAAGGAATTTTCTTACAAACTAATATAATTAAAGTCTGCGCTCAGCTCAGACCATGAGGCCCTGGATATATTAGTGCTACTTCTGAATGTCTGGCAAAGAGAACCTTTAACACTTAATATAATGAAGAGGTGAGAACAGGTAGGTATTTTGACTTGCTGGTTGCTTTGTATATCCAGGCTAAAATTTTCAAAAAGTGTAGAAGAATTGTTCCTTAAATACTCATTTTGGTTATCAAGTATCTTGGAAGTATAAAAGCAAAATTTGCCCTGTGTGTGGGAGCCTACAGGCACGCATGCACGCACACACGGACACACGCGCCTTGGAAGTTGCTTGCAATACCATAATGAAGCAACCTCCTGGTTGCTCAGACCCCCTGAGCTCTAGGTCCTCAGGGGGAACACTGACTCTGCTCTTTTCAATTTGCTGAGAAGGAACATTTTGTTTTTCAGTCTGACTCAGTGAAAAGGCTGATAGCAGCCGTACTGAAAGGCCTGCCTTTTGAATAAACACTGATTCGCTTATCCGAAAGGCAGTAAAATCACCTCTGGTTTGATGGATTCAGCTGCAGTGTTGAGTAATGTGTTGAAAAATAATATTACACAGGCCTGTCAAGGCACCTCTGCATGATCAGACTCAGCATTACATGAGCTGACAGCAGCCTATGGTAGGAAGTTACCCACTGACAAACATTTTCAAACTAAGTCAGCTCCTGGCTTGTATAATACAAGTCACAATCATCTCCCTGAGTCCTGAGAATGGCTTATCCGTAAACCATCAAAAGCGTTTCTGGAGCCTTTTCAGCTTTGATCTCCACTGATGATGACAACCATCACCTGGACTACGTGGAAGCTGTGGCTTACAGGGGACAGAACGTGCCCAGCTCAGCCCCTCCATCCCAGCTGGGAGATGCTGGTTTGAGGTTGCTGCGTGGGGTGTTGGGGAGGGTGCTCAGCTCCCCACTGCGATAGCACCTGCTCTGGGCTGAGGCCACTCTACCTGCAGCACGTGCACAGTGGCGGTGCTGCAAGCAACACTTATTTTTGACTTGCCCATCCTCTCTGTGTTGGTAAATAGCCACCTCTCTCTGCTGCCAAAACTGACGAGCTCAGAAGTGGAACAGCACTGCAAGGTGCACTGCAGACCACATCTTTTCATACACCTAAGTGAAACACTGCTGTTAGTGTGTTGTAACTCATATCTATAGATGGACCACTTACCACTGCTGTGTTGCAGAATAACATTAACGCAAGGTCCCTCCTTTGGCCTCTGGGCAGTGCTGGATCCTGCTGGTGGGTGCTGAGCCCACAGAGCCGGTGCAGGTCCAGTCCAGGAGGGGCCAATGCTCTCAGGGCTGGTGGGGCACGAGGAACAGGAATCCTGGTCTCCTTTCCACGAGCAGCACACAGCTGGGGACACACGTTGCTGGGCTGCGGTGCACCTCGGCCACCCCATCCCTGTTCTGCCCCTCGCCGTCACCCTCGGCCCCCAGCTCGCCCGCCTGGCCTGCCGAGGTGCAGTTTGGTGGGCACGCGCTGCCACATCCTTTTGTAGAATGCAAGGACAGTTGCTTGCGAGGCTGCTGAGCAGGTGCGGGTGAAGAGCAAAGCTGCGCCGCACCATGCTCAGACACGGCTGCAGCGGGCACCCGGGCACTTGGCAGCACATCCTGGCATGTGCCCTGGCCCGGAGGAGGCGTGCAAACAGGCCTGAAGAGAGGTTTCTGTGCTGCGAACTTACCCACTTTTTCAGCGACAAAAAAAGTTGTAAAGGTCAGGAAGCTGACCTAATAAAAAAATATTGCTTTTACCTATAAAACATGTCTTGTCTAGGTCCTTAAACTATCAAAGCTACAAAATCTTTATCAATAAATGCACCTGTATTTATAAAAACAGTTTTATAAAAATTTGGTTTTCTTTGTGTGAGATCCTCCCTACAGTACAAGAAAAGTAATTCAAAACAGACTCAGGAATAATGGGGTACAGTCTCTGCAGAGAAGCCAAGGTGATTGTCTATATAATCTTTAAAACCTCAAAAAAAAATTGACGCTTCTTTTGCCTCATGAGAGCTGAAGCCCTGCAGACCTGATCCCTAATATGGATGAAACACATGAGAAGTGTGAACATGACTTAATTTGATCATGGCACTCCAAATTAGGCTGTGCTTGAACAGTTTGCCATCATGCTTTATATTAAAGCTCTGTGCACAGGTAGTTTATAGAGACTTATCTGAATGATTAATGTCTGTTATAAACATGTATGGATGTGTTAAATGTGTTACACAGATTACAGATAATTTTATAGATAGATGCAAGCCATTACTGCAGATAACCTATTGATCTGTTAGTCTTCGTAGAAAAGGAAACAGTAACAGCTCATTAAAAGTGAACATAACATGAAGGGTGACCCAGCTTGCCCTAGGATGGGGATGCTCTCGTCACAGATGGTTCAGATAAAGTCTCTGTATCTGTCAGCATGTTTCATCACTTGCTCAACAGTTGTCCTATTAGCTCTCACATAAACCTTTTCTGCTTATCTACTTGGTTTTGATGGGCGGCATAAGTTTCACTGGGTTTCATTTACTGTAATGTCCCGATCGGACTGTCTACTTACGATCTACCATATTCCCGAGACACCACGCAGAGCCAGCCTGCAGGGGTTGTGTATGTAGCAGAAGGCAGCATGGGGCAGAGCCCCCGACCATCTCCGGGCAAGGTGAAGCGAGTGCCGGGAGCCAGCGCAGTGCCAGGAGGAGCTGCTCGCTTGTCCCCAGCCGCAGAGGTCTCTGCACGCAGCGTGGGGGCAGGCACAGCCGCACCGGCACGGTGAGCACCGTGCCTCTCCTCCACACGGCTCCCAGGCAGTGCATATGCACAGGCTCTTTAAGACTAAGAAGCAGTTCCTGGACTCGTCTTTCCTGAGGAATCCCACCGTGGCTGGTCTGCAGTCTTGGGTTCCCTCTTGTTTAATTCTGGTCTGGCCCCAGCACCCTGGGTTGCCTCTCCCCAGCTCTAATCGTGTGCCATACGATGTGGGGGCTGTGGGTTCAGGGCCTCCAGGCAGCCTAGATTTCAGTCTCCTGCTTCCTGGGCACATTTCCTAATGCATGCTGTGAAAGGTGCCTGTCTCCATGCCCTCACGGGGGCTTCAGGACATGAAGGGGCTCAGCCTCACCAACTCACCAGAGCCCAAGAGACAGGTGAAATTTCAGAGACACTCCACTTCTCAGTAGTGCTGCTTGCCCGACTCTCTGCTCAACATGTTGAGTCCCATTTGGAGGTACTCAGCTTTAACATCTCTCTCCCATGTTACAGGGAAGAGACAAGAATATACATCCATATAGTGGGGTGCCTGTATCAGCTCTGCACATCACTTGGATGCTTAAAGCTTCAGTGCTGCCACCAGCATTCACCTTGAATGACCTATACATTAAGTACAAAGAGAGACCTATCCCTAGTCTCAGCTCCCTCCCCATACGCCTATCTCCTTGCTGGCCAGGGAACGCAATACAATATTTTATCTGCCTCTGCGTTCCTCTTCAGCACTGGTGGTTTCTTCCTTGGAGTCCACCTAAAGCATCTCAGGGGTTGCCACGTGAGCACAGTACAGTCTAAACTCTGAAGCTAGTCCTGCTTCAGGCAGGAGTTGGGGCCAGAAGATCTCCAGGGATCCCTTCCAACTTACATTTCTTCCTCTGGTCAATGAAGAAATGTCTATGGGCTGATTTAGTTGCAGAAACGATGATGGGGCAAGACTGCGACCTGCACTATAATGTCAAAGCAAAGCCCAGGGAAAAGTTCATGTGTGCTTCTGAGATTAGGAACCAGCTTCTTTTTTTAAGTCCCATACAATATCTTATTGTTACAAAACCCCTGAGAGCACTGTCAGACAAACCCTGCTATGTAGGAGGATATCGGTATTGTCACTGATCATGAAGTTACAAAAGCACAACTGAAAAGGAAATGCCCAACTTCCACTCAAGTACTGATTGCCATGGACTTATTCTGGATATGCCAGTATATTTGGAATGATTCAGCTGGGGTTTCTGGCTATCTGACATACAATAAAAATCCCACTGTTTTATTTTTTAGCTATTTGCAATCAAAATCTGCAGAAAAAGAAATAGCTATCAATCAATCACAAGTGTTAGGGAATCTGGGGCAGACTCAAAGTTTAAAAATGAGACATGTTTTGCAAAGTGCCCTATACCTCCCAGATGTGGATTGTTTGAAAGAAGGGGTAGTGTCCCAGGAAACATCTGCCTGGGACTCACACATGTCCATAGTAAGATGACGCTTGCTCAGGTACCCTTGTTAGTCAAAGTTACAGCAGGATGCCACGGGGAGATGCCATCTCTCCAGCCACTTCAGGATTTATAGATTAACAACCACACCTTGCAATACCATCCTCTCATGAGCTGGGCAGCCAGTTGAGTGCCTGGACCATGCTTAGTGGTCACTATGCAACTCTGATTTACGAGTGAGTGCTGCATTTTGTATGGATTGCAGATGCCTGTTTTTAACAGGATGATCTCATTGCTGTTTAAGTGAAAGATGATTGTTACGTTATACTGCTGGTAAGCAGGAAAACAACGGTAGAATATGAAGTGATTGAGCACCAGCAGCACCATTGCAAAATCCTCTCTGGCAGGCTCGTGGGACACTACCGTCTACCGGAGGTGCACTTCCAACATTGCACCGAGCAAGGAGCCAGCACTGTGGTCCCTACGGGCAGCAGTGGGCAAAGCAAACGGGCAGCCTGGCAGCGTTCTCTGAATGAGCGCAAGGAGGCAAGTTGTAGAGCTGGTTTTGAACAAAGAGATAGTGAGGGATCTAAAACAGGAAAGCCAAGTTTTGCAAACTGGTACAGTGTGTCCTAAAAAGCAGTAAACATCATTAAAATGATTTAATGATTTTTATATATGTACCTGCTGCTTTCCTTCTGGCCAGACTGTAGAATCATAGAAACATCAAATCATTTAGGTTGGAAAAGACCTTTAAGATCATCATGTCCAACTGTAAACCTATCACTGCCAAGTCCCACTAAACCATGTTCCTAAGAGCCACGTCTATGCGTCTTTTAAATACCTCTGATTTTCCTACGTACAACTGGGCACTATTTTGTATTTGCATCCATTCTTCTCATGCTTCTTTTTCTTCAGTTTCTAGCCAGCATGCACCTTCTTCCCTCACCCTCCAAATACATCTCCAGAAGAGCTTTCTGGCTCTACAGCAACAAGTGTAGAAGTAAGAGATGGTCTCAGAGTAGAGAAATGAGCTTTCAAAGATGACTCCAGCTGGTAGCGAAGCTATAAACAGTTAGCCTGCTAAAGATGTTCCCAACGACTTGCTCAGCATGATAACACAAGACTGTGAGCCAAGGGTGAGGTAATACAATAATTACTTTACCAACACAATAGCTGAGCCAGAAGCAGAATGCAAAGTGAAACACTTAAAATGAAAAGTTGTTTATTGAACTTCAGAGTGCTCTGATCAGGCTGTGAAGACATGTCTGCCCATTGCCTCACCGTACCTCCATCATGATTATCCCCTTCTTTTCACGGAGGCAGATTTACTGAATGAGAGTTACCTCGGCATCAGGAAGGGGAAGGAGAAGCTGGTTCAGTTCCCACCCCAGTATAAGTCTGTGGGTACTAAGCGCTGAAAGCCTTCAGAAATGGTACCTAGATTGTGTCTTAGGGCTGATGGTGCAGTGCCTTTATATGGTATATTTTGGTTTTCCTTGTCCTCATGTTTCTATCAGTATGCTGGAGAGAGCCACCACTTTGTGGTGGGTTTGGCTGGGCCCTGCTAGGAGAGGGGTATCACCCCCTGCACAGTGCTCATGTCTACTTGAGGTGAAGACTGTCATCCTCTGCTGAAATAAAATTAAGTAAATGTAATTGTGCCAACTGATAGCAACTGCAGATCTTACACAAAGCTTACAGCTAACCTTTGTGTTTGGAAAAATAGGGGCTAGATGGAATCTGAGTCCTGGTTTGGATTTCTAATCCTTCTCTAGAAGATAATGTCCACCTGGTGTGTAGTCTGTATCATATGTTCTAGGATGAAAGGCCAGATCAAAAGAGAAAATATAAATTAACTCATGCACATGCACAGAGCTTTTGTTCAAATGTAGCATGCACCTCAGCTGGACATCAAGGCATTTGTCTCCTCATTAAGACCATCACGGTCTTCTGTGAAACCTGAATCTCTAGATGTTCTCCAGGCACACACCCCTCCCCTTCCCTGTTGGCCCTTGCCACTCCTCTCCTGGGCCATTCCTTCCAGAAGGATCAGGGTGGAGGAGCTAGACCCCATCTCTGTTCTTGGCCTGCGGTTGGACCCCTTCTCTTTGTTGATTGGTCTGGGGTTGGACTCCATTTCTCTGCTGTCGAACTAGGGATTGGGACATTGACCCCAGAGCTGGGAAGCACAGGTTGGAGGCTGCAGATTTCCACCCACATCCCAGTGTGCCCAGGTTGCCCACTGACAGATGAGGGGAAGCTGGGGGATGCTTCAGTCTCCTCTGGAAGCCATGCCCTAGGAGGTTTCAGGGACCGATGAAACAGGTGAGGGGACCCCAGTGATAGCGCTTTGGGAACTGGGGCTCACCTGGGGCATGGGGCAGTGCTGGGTCCCAACACCAGGCATCCATCTGTCTCCATAACATTTTTCTCTGTTCATCCAGGCTGGCTTTAAATGCTGAGAGCAGCAAGAGCTTCCCTTTATCCCCAGGAGTCATGGGCATTGCCTGATGCATTCCCCTGTCAGGACGTTCTTCCCCGTATCCCAGGCTTTGCCTGTTGTGATGCTGTTTCTCGAATCAGAAGTGACACCCCTTCATGAGCTGTTCTATGCAATGTTTGCTATAAGTCGCTTAGCAAAAAAAGAGAGAAACAAGAGCAGCCTCAGATGACACCAGGTGGCTGGAGGATGGACGCTCACGTTGTTTCTGTACATGTCCCAAGCGTTTCTGTGTTTTTCTTTGCCTATTTCAGAGAGGATGGCTATATCCTCCTGCTGCTCCCTCTGCCCCCATACCCAACAGCTCATCTTTCCAGGCTCTGTAGAACCAGAATGGCTTTGCTTAGGGCATCATCACTCAAAATCCTTGGTCATCAACGTGACATTTCCAGGTATAATATTACAATGCTGCTGTTCAAGTTTTAGCACTCAAATCTTCAGCAATGTGGGAGGGGAAAAAAAAATAAACAACTGAACATACTTCTCTGTTTGCTCTAAAGATGTTTTCACAAATGGGGTGTGGGAGTTATTTTGCTCAGAATGAGTGGGTGCCAGAAAATGGCGCCAACAGTTGAATTTTGAAAGACATCTGAGAAAGATCAAAGGGGTCATTGGGCAAGCCAACAAGGAAGAGTGAGTGGTCATGAAGTGTGAGTTGGTGAGAGCCTGTATGGGTTTCGGCTGTGCTGGCTGAAGGCAAAGACGAAGTTTGGATGTGTTGTGGAGAAAAGCAGGGTCTGGATATGACATGACTGTTTGGAGCACAGGAAAGGGAAGACAACCAAGTCAAGATTTAGGCCTGAATGAGAGTTTTAGAATAACAGAGGGAAAGGAGGGACGGGAGGTGTCTGGAAAGGGAAGGTGCTGCTTGCCTTTTCTCTACCTAGTAGCTAACGGCAGTATCAAGTCTTTCTTATGCTTTACACCGGCCCTACATGTCTGTTATGGGTTGGGTATTTTAAGGTATCCACTGCAGTCTGTTTCCCAATTCCCACCAGGCTTTTAGGCAATGTGGATACTCAACTGTCACAAAGTGACCTTGATAAATCTCATCCAATGTGTGGAATACAAACCAGCCCTTTTAGACTGCAGCTTCAGTGAATGTGTAATGCTTGCTGGCACAAGGCTGGGACATGAGATGAAAGCTGACTCAGAAAGGCGATTAACTCCCACTGCATGACTTCACTGCTTTCAGGAGCAACCAGGTGTTTCTTGAAAGACTCCCATCCACCCTGACCAAGAACACCCACCGGGGAATGGAAGCTGGTGGGGAGAAGAGGGAAGATCACTGGGTAAATTATCTAATTGCAGGAATTGATCAATATGACAGACTGCAAGTAGAAACTTATCTGAAACATGCTCTTTTCAGGTGAATCAGAGGAAAATTCAAAACAAAACAACATAGAATCATAGAATCATTTAGTTTGGAAAAAACCTTTAAGATCATTGAGTCCAAACATTCATGTAGCACTGCCAAGTCCACCGCTAAACCATGAAACTAAGATGCCACGTCTACACGTCTTTTAAATACCTCCAGGGATGGTGACTCAACTACTTCCCTGGGCAGCCTGGTCCAATGCTTGGCAACCCTTTCCATGAAGAAATTCTTCCTGATATCCAATCTAAACCACCCATGGAGCAACTTGAGGCCATTTTCTCTTGTCCTATCACTGGTTACTTGGGAGGAGACACCGACTGGCTACAACCTCCTTTCAGGTAGTTGTAGAGGGCAGTAAGGTTTCCCCTCAGCCTCCTTTTCTCCCGGCTAAACAACCCCTCCCTCAGGGGAGTTCCCTCAGCCGCTCCTCACAGCACTTGCGCTCCAGACCCTTCACCAGCTTTGTTGCCCTTCTCTGGACATGCTCCAGCGCCCCAATGACTTTCCTGGTACAAGCCAGGATGCCATTGGCCTTCTTGGCCACACGGGCACACTGCTGGCTCATATTCAGCCAGCTGTTGATTAACACCCCCAGGTCATTTTCTGCCAAGCAGCTTCCCAGCCACTCCTCCCCAAGCCTGTAGCGTTGCATGGGGTTGCTGTGACCCAAGTGGAGGACACACCTTCTAGCTCAGGGGGCTTGGTGCCCAGAGAACAACTGGTCTTACTATTAAAGACTGAGGCAAAGAAGGCATTAAGTACCTTAGACTTTCCTCATCCTTTGTCAATATGTTTCCTCTTGCATCCAATAAAGGATTGAGATTCTCCTTAGCCCTCCTTTTTTCTAATGTATTTAGAGAAATATTTTTTATTGTCCTTTACAACAGTAGCCAGATTAAGTTCTATTTGGGCTTTGGCCCTTCTAATTTTCTCACTGCATAAGCTCACAACATCCTTGTAGCCCTCCTGGATTGCCTGCCCCTTCTTCCAAAGGTCCTAAACTCTCTTTTTTGTCTTGAGTTCCAGCCAAAGCATTCTGTTCAGCCAGGCCGCTCTTCTTCCCCATTGTCTCGTCTTTTGGCACACGGGGATGGCCTGCTCCTGCACCTTTCAGATTTCCTTCTTGAAGAGTGTCCAGCATTCCTGGACTCCTCTGCCCTTCAGGGCTGCCTCCCAAGGGACTCTGTCAACCAGTTTCCTAAACAGGCCAAAGTCTGCCCTCCAGAAGTCCAAGTCTACAGTTTTGCTGACCCACCTCCTTATTTCTCCGAGAATCGAAAACTCTATGATTTCATCATCACTATGCCCAAGACAGCCTCCAACCACCACATCACCCACAAGTCCTTGTCTCTTCACAAACAATGATCCAGCAGGTGCCTTCCCTAGCTGGCTCCCTCACCAGCTGTGGCAGAAGTTCTCTTCCACACACTCCAGGAACCTCCTAGACTGGTTCCTCTCTGCTGTATTGTATTTCCAGCAGACATCTGGCGAGTTGAAGTCCCCCATGAGAACAAGGGCTAGTGATCATGAGACTTCTCCCAGCTGCTTATAGAATATTTCATCTGCCTCTCCATCCTGGCTGGGTGGTCTCTAACAGAGTCCCACCATGATACCTGCCTTGTTGGCCTTTCCCTGCTTCTTTACCCATAGACACTCAACCCTATCGTCACCATCATTAAGCTGTAGACAGTCAAAACACTCCCTAACATACAGGGCTACCCCACCACCTCTCCTTCCTTGCCTAGCCCTTCTGAAGAGTTTATAGCCATCCACTGCAGCACTCCAGTTGTGTGTGCCATCCCACCATGTTTCATAGCTTTCCTGCAGCACAATGGCTTCCAGCTCCTCCTGTTTGTTGCCCATGTTGCGTGCAATGGTGTAGATGCGCTTCAGTTGGGCTATTGATCCCACCACCTTTTTGGGCAAAGAAGCCCTAATTCCTATGTTGATCATTCTTGGGCACTTCTGTGGTTTCTAACACATCAATAACCCTTGTGTCTTTGCTGTCTCATAGAGCTCCATCCCCTATCTCCACTGAGACAGCAGACCGAATGACCTTGCTAGGACATAGGCAGAAGCAAGGCTGGGTTTGTTCTTTTTTTAAACATTTCTAACTCAGCAATGTCCAATGGTTCTAGGGGCCCCATCTGGGCATTGAGCAGAAGTGCATACAGTTACCCCATAGTTTATAATCTACAAGGCAGACACTCAAGGAGATGAGGAGTGGGATTTACACATTCACTTAGAAGTTACAGGAACAGAGCTTCCCCTGTTTCAGTGGGACATGTGTCTTTGGGTCACACAAGTGTTTTTGAGAATCCTGCCCTAAGGGATTTCTGCAGAAAAGCATAAGTTACATGAGGGGTTGGGTTTAGCCTTCCCCTGCTCTTCCCATTCCCATTCAGAGCCTTTTCCATTATAATCTAGACAAGTCTTGCCCACACAGAGTCAGTGACAGCCTTCTTGAAGGTCACTAAAAAAATCTGTAGAGGTTTGCAGAACAGTAGAAAAAGCAAAAGAATAAGTCAAGCTTACAAAATTTTCCCAAGTTCTCAGGCCATTCAGGGGCTCACGCCAAGGCAGCTGTGCCAAAGAAGCACCTTGTGCTTTCAAAATGTTGAAGAAGCCCTGGTGGAAGTAAGTCCATTCCATGGGAATGTTTTATGGGGAGGATTGTACTGGAAATATGGCACAGGGGGGTGTGTAACTCTGCAATTAGACCTTGCTGAGGAGCTGTGTCTCATCACTGCTGGCATCTCATCAGGCTTGATGTGGGAGCAGGGCTTCTTCACCGTGGTCTCCACCCTTCCCCTCACCTAGTAAGTATCCTTTCCTCAAGCACTGCTGAGCTCATGAAATGAGGCTGCAGTGAAAGCACAGTGTGCTCGCACGGTTTGCCACCTACCTCTTGGACAAGTGATGGGCATGTGGGAAGGTGTCATATGCCCAGGCTGGAAAGACAGAAAGTCAGGACAGCAGCTGAGAGCCTGCTGGGGTGGTAAATAGCCTACATCCTCCATCAACACTGCAGGGCTGCAGAGGCAGGATGAAAGCGTTCCTAGCGAGTTGTCCCAGCATGCATCCCAAGCCCTGTGCTAATGCATGGCCCCTCCATGCACAGGCAATTTCAGCATCTCCACCTTCTTCTCACCATTCCCAATAAGCAGATGCCTTGTTTTGGAGGTCGATAGGCCACACTGGTAGCATAGATACAGAGTGTCCAGATGCTTTCCTGACCTGCTTAATGAATATAGCAGTATGTGGAGATATACCCTGGCTCCAGAGAGGAGAGACTTGTCCCTTTGTCAGTCAGTTAAGGTACTTTTTCTCCTGGAATAAGAGGTTCTGCACGTGGGGATAATCAGGACTAGCTCTGCACAGGGACAAGCTTTCCTCGCCAAGAGGGAAAATTCGTTCTCTAACATAGAAGGGGCTGCAGTGAACTTCAATGTGCATGACCAGAACCCAAACTCATTGTTTTCACTTGCTGATGCTTACAGTTTGAAAGGATGTGCAGCCTCCCACAGATGAACTCTTTGTCCTAAAGTTGTCTTGTATAATTTCATAAGAGTGACAAGCACAAACAAGCTGGTTTTCGGCACCGAGCACTGACCCCTTTCAAGAAGAATGAGTTTGTGAGAGGGGATTTCAGAGGGTGCCCAGGTATTCAAGCATCAGCATAGAGGGAATCTTTTAACATTCTTTCCTCAAAATTTCAGTACTTCCTTCTTCTGTGCTGGTGCCTCCTTCCTCCAGGGAGGGTTACACAAAGGGCACGGCCAGGTTTTCACTTCAGGACTATCTAAAAGGCTCTATCAAGAGCCAAAATCCAACACCTGCTGCAAATTTTGGATTCGTGATTAGCACAACTTGCCCTGCCTCCAGCATCCTGCACAGGATATTTTGCAGCGTGCTGATTTTTTAGATACGTGCAAGGCAATTAAAGGGGATGAGTTAAAGCTTATAGTGTGAACACACAGGATTTAGAGTCTGAGCACTTTTAAGCACTCAGAAGCTGCAAGCAGAACTCCTTCATTTGAGGCTGGTTCTGTAAAGCCATGAAGCATGAGCCTGGTGTTGCCTGAGGTTTCTGCAACTCCCTGCCACACTCACCCTTAACAGCCATCTCAGTCTCACCTGTTTCAAATCATCACAGATTTCAGAATGTCACCATTAACCTACCTCTGGTCTCTCCCTTTCCTGGTCCCACACCCTCTCCTCCATCAAGCTGCCAGGAACAAGCAGACACAGGGACGGGGGGTGGGGAAGCAGCAACTCAATGGAGGTATGAAAACACTGTTGTGTAGCATTTAATTTTTTTCTTTTTAATTGGAAGTCTAAATGAAGCTGTTTTTTGCTTAGGGAAGTAGTTAAAATATCCATAGCTTTTAAGAAACAAGACACTCCTCTGGAAGGGCTCAGCTCTTCTAAGCAAGGAAGGTTTTGTGTCGGTATTTGTTGAATCATCATTATGGACTAAAGACATCTTCTTCCCAATACATTAAGCAAGCTGATGTCTGTGCTATGCTGATCTTTTGGCATTAGAAAATAGAAATGGAAAAGTGTCATTAAAACATATGGTCTGGTAGAGGAGAGTTGACTGAGCTTTGGGCTCTGGGAAGTTCAGCGTTCAAGGTCTCTGGCTCGGAGGACTGGCAGTGCGAGGTCTCACTTCGGTCACACGTCCCTGTGTCGTGCGAGGAGCCACTATCCAATGCAATCTGAGGAGTTGACTTTAAAGGTGCATGTTGTGTGTCTTGAGCTGCCTCCTTGGCGTTAAAGGCCCAGCAGCGCAGGCTGTGAGAGACCTGCTGGGTCAGCAAGCCTGGATCCTTTCTACAGCCAAAACGTCAAATGCTGCCCAGCGTACCCTGATGAGCATCTGGTTTTAAGCAACTACAGTGTCCTGCTCC